>DWUN01004100.1:0-11174 GCA_018249975.1 Passova gellias
GGGTATAGGGACAGAGAAAGCGACTTTGTTTTATAGTATGTGGTGATTATCCCATCTAAGTAACTTCCGTTTCTGGAAAGCTTCTGTATCTCCGTGTACTTTGTCTCGCTCTCCTTAAGCTATTTGCAACACGATAGAAAGGGACATACAATTCCAAATCTACTATATTATTTCTCAGTGTCTTTGTATCAATATGTTAATATTTGCATATACAATCACTTGAATATTAATAATATCTATTTAATGTATGTACATAATAGTAGGTACTTATAAATTACTTAGCAGCTGTCGCCAGGCAATGTATCAATATAAGTTTTACGCATTTGATATATTAATAGTTGATTTAATTTACAACTGTATATCTATACATATAAATAAAATTGAAGTGTCTGTCTGTGATTTCAAAATCACTATGTTTTTCAGATGCTTATAGGATAGGAGTTTGTCTGTCCGTGAGTCTTTCTATTTGTCCGACGTAAGATTTGTAACGGCCTAACCGGTTTCAATGTGACGTTCACTGAAAGATAGAGGAGTTCCAATAGCTACACATGTGAAGGTCACATTTTATTCCAGAAAAATTTTGTGAATATTCCTTAAACATTCCACTAAATGTTATCGAAATCTATATAATGAAGATTCACGAATATAATGACGTAATTGTCCAAATAACGTTTAATATAATTTTAAAACAGCTCCAGACGTAATCATTGGCCGCTTTGTGCAGTGTAACACAGCAGCCTTACTTTAGCGGGGTTACTTTAAATACAATTGCCAGAAAAATACTAATTAAAGTGGGCAATAAAAAATCAAATTAGAATCACCTAATAAAACGTTTACGTCCTTGGCAAGCCAAGCGTTAACTTTGAACTTCTCACTGGCGTCCGCGCCAGCGCCCGATTTCAGTGTAATTACGCTTTAATACAGATACATTATATAAAAACCAGTATTCTTCATATTATTTTTAAACTTCCCCGCACCTGTTCGATGCGTAATACGTTTTGTTGTCTAGCTGTGCTCGTAGGGTTGCCACACTTGGAAGACGTGAGTATGCAGTAATTATTTGCATTTATAGGGAATATGTAAATATAAAATGTAAGTTAACTAATTCTTATTAACACCTATTAACTGAATTCACACTAACAGTCCCATCCCTACAGCCGTATTAGTGGTCGGTCGCAGATGTCCACGGGCGACAGCGGCCACTCGTGACTGCTCTCAGCTTGTTCGCTGCTCTTCTAACATAAAAAAACTGAATATCACGCTCTGAACAAGTATAAAACAGGGAAATTCCCAACTAACATTGTTACATATAAAAGGTATTAAATATGTATCGTCTATTAAATAAAAAAAAAAAATTAATATATTTTATAAATATTCATTGTGATGTTCAGAGGTCAGCTGTGGTCGTATTTACATACTAGCCGGTCAAAATAATAACCCTCCATAATGGAGGGAACTTTCAATTGCTTCTTATTATTACCGACCTTTAGTTTAGATCTTCTAACTGTCCGATATTAGATTTTGTCTCTTTTCAAACGCGCTTAAAAAACATTTCTACACAATGTAAAAGTAGAATTCACAGGCTAAGGTAAACAAAGAAGTCATAACACAGTCGCCAAATAAAAATAGGAAATTATAATAGTTAATTTTGTATGACAAAAGGTCATCAATTAGCTGCGTATTTAACGATTTCTCGGTAATTTGGTAGCCCTACAACTACGCCACGGTATTAACTATACCATTACGGTTACTTTATAACCACGATAACATAACTTACGTTCTTTGTTTGATACACCAATGAAAATATATTAATTATTACGATATTTTGATTTGCACAATAAATTAGCTCTTTTTATGATATTTATATATACGAATTTTGTCGTTATATTCCAAATAATTATTGATGTGCAACGTACTAAGAGTTACCGCATTTATTTATCGTCGTTTTAATTATTCATTACATTCGCTGTACAAAGACATAAGGGGGGTAAGGGGGGAGTTAATTGTAAACAAAAAATGGGAATTGGCGGAAAAATCTTAATATTTACATATTAAATCCATTTGAAGTTAATTATTCAGATTCAACGTCTGAGAGGTATCAGTAGGCGTTGAATCTACTTCACGAATGCGTGTACTTCTATAGCTACCTAACTTGTTATGTTGTATTAAAGTTGTATATAAAAACTGATATATGGAACAAGAATATAATAAAATAAACTTAAATGGAAAAAGTATTTCCAGAACTGGTTTTTAACGTAAATTTTGTAGCGTGACGAATTGAAGTCTAAAACGAAGTAGCACCAAGTTACAGTTAAATTTACAATTTAAAATAATAGAATTGTTCTCAACCTTTATACGAAGTAGATAAAAAAATGATAATAAATGATCGATTTGCTAGTTGGTTGGTAGTAATGACTTTAATATATAGGTACAATACATAATGTTTTTTCTTGTTACAGTGTTTAAATTTGTTCGTTTATGTCATTTGGAATGTTACTGTTGCTCGCCTGCTTATTGTAGTGGAAGGTATTAGCAAATAGACAAAAACAAAAAAAAAAAAAACGTCCAGAGATATCCTACAGTCAGTGAAATTCGTTTCATCATTTCTTCACAAAAGATAACTCACCATGTCCACTTCTGGGCTCTTCGTCGCTCCACGCCAGCCCGCTGTTCCTTAATATCCTGTTGACAGAAGACACCGAGGGTATAGAATGGGGCTCGCACACTCTCGCGCTGAGCAGACGCTCCCTGATCTCCCAAGCAAACATTCCGGGGTTCTCCTGCTTGAGGCGCAGTATCTTCTTCACCACCGTCGGCGTTGCTACTTGCTGGAAAGAGAGAGACATATTTTTGAAATTTCGTCTTTTGATACAGCATCCCACTATTGTAAGTTGTTTTGGTAAATTCTATTATCAGAGTAATAACTAATTGTAACTAATTATATATATATATATATATAATAATTATAAGATAATTATAAGATAATTATAAGATAATTATAAGATATATATAATTAAAATTCACAATTAACTATTACTAATAAAATTATAATTTTATCGGTATATTGTTATTGTTTTCAATAGTGTTTTTTCTAAAAATTAAGTAAAAAAGCGAAAAGAAATTTCTTAATTTATTGCATTTATGATAAACGCCTTGGCGCTGTACTTTTACAAATGTAGTAGACTATTGCAAGTAAAATAACATTAATAACTAAATCATTACATTCCTGATTCCGGTTCAACGGTTCCAAAAAAATTGTGGTGTTGAAATAAAAATTAAAAAACAAAATTCGAATGAATTATAATCCGCGTGTATTTATTTTCAATTATAAAGCTATTATGTTATCTTTAATCGAATGAAGAAGACACTGCAGTTATTACGTTGGTAGCAAATTAAAGTCATTCCTTGTCGAATTAGAAAGCTCATTTGTCAGGAAGCCTCAACTCATCGATGACTCCAAATGACATCCGCAGTATTAGATATTGCGGGAACTCGTGTAATATCCTCATTTTTGCTTTCGACGCGTTTTACCAACGGTATTGAATAGCAACTGTTACCTAATAATACATACGGCTGTTACATTTGAAATTCGAAGTCAAGCCATTAGATTACAGACTAATAAAAAACCTTAATACAAGTACCTATCGTAGCAAATAACGATATTTGCGACTAATCTTCCACCTGTCTAATTGTAAGTCTATCGTCCTAATTGACCTTAGCGTAGGTATAAGCAGTAAAAATAGGGCTGGCATATAATTGGGATTAATTATAAATCCTAAGAATTACCGCACTGTGTCCAGATATTTGACTTTAAAAAGTTTGCGTAAGTTTGGACTGAACTACAACATTTATTGTTATCATACTAAAGAATCTAAATTGATGCAATCTGTAAAATCCAATGCCATATATACGGAATCCGAATACAAAAAACCTGATAGTATTAACTTTGTAACAAAAGTGGTAAGAATTATAGAATGTTAATTTTTAGTTTATATATATCTCCCGATGATAATCGCAAAATTCAAGCAATTTAAAACTGTGTCCAGTTTTTTCAGTTTTCCGATCTAGCAACCCTAAGTTGGAAGCACGTACTGGTTTGTCTAAGATTAATTAAAAAACAAATTTGAATTGTAAATTTAGTAAAACTGTTTAAATATGGAACTACGTTCAATCTTCTAACAGATATCAATTGGTATCAATTGACGTAATAAAAATTACCGGTAAATATAATCATTTTAAAGAATTGAATTTTTCAATATTGTTTGAGTTAATATCAAGTATTTTTAATGTAATGGCCAAGGTATCAAGGTAGCTTTAATATTACTGACCAGCTTAAATACCAGTACAAAAAAAATAAGCCGACATCTAACGTTTTTTTAAGACACATTTTGAAGACCCTGTATTACTAAATACTAAGCACCGAAGAACAGTAAAAGTACATCTGTGCTTTTCGCTAATCAACAATTTTGTCGTGATATAACCTTTCACTCAAACAGTTTACTACGAAAAATAATGTGTGTGTAAAAGGAAATCATAAAATGACATACTCGCGGCGTTGCTCAATCGACATGAACACGAAATTACAAGGTTACGAGCAGATGTCGCTGCGCGCGTTTTGCCCGTAATGGCTATTTAATAATGACATCCATCGATGATGTTGGTTTTTACTGACGGCTCATTTATACGTGGAAGTGTGAAAGGCACTCGGATAAATATATAAGGTTCCGTTGTAATCAACTCCGTTATACATTTTTATTCTTGTTTTTTCTGTTTCAGCCCTTTTATTGTTCCGAGACCGACGTATATGCACGAAGAGAGTGATGAATGTAGACGAAGCGCGTCAGGTTTGTAAGCACAGAGATATTTGTCACTCCCTGTTTTCAGCCTACCCCGTTAGGGACCTGGCGTGATGTTATGTATGTATTGTTCCATTGTTGACACAAGTTTGTTCTTATAATCAAAAGCTTTAAGACTGTTGTCTTAAACTAGGGATTATTGTCTCCACGTTGGTCAAGTGCAAATTGGTAGACTTTCCACATCTTTTGAGTTTGTAGAGAATTCCTGTGCGCAGGTTTCCTCACGATGTTATTCTTCTTATAACGAGACATACATATTTCGTTTTCAATTTATAAATCTTATGTAGCGTTACGTACGTCAGAGGCGCGTGCCACGATTTGAACCGCGACTCCCAGAGTGGAAGAGGGAAGCCCGAACTACCAGGCTACAAGCGCATATATTATAATACATATTAAATAAAACATCTATACATATTTACAAAAGTCGGAATATTTTAATACAATATTTATATTAAAATCGGTCCGACTTCGAAAATAATACTTACAAATAATTAAATTAATTATATTAAAAATAAACATAAATTATAATAGTATTCAAGACATGTGAGTAAAAGATAAAATTTGTAAATAACTAATGAGACATTTTTACACGAAGTCAAGTCTTAAAAAAACTATAACATTTGTGAATAACTACATAACTAATTGTTAACGCTTGATTAATATTAATTTAGATAACATATTCAATGTGACGAGCAATCCGTTACACTTCTGCGCTATTCACACATGTCTAATTACATACCGATAGTCCGAATCTGATATATTAACAGAACACTCGAAGTCGCCAGTAATGAGTAAAGCCGATGATGTGAACTTAGTTATTAACAGCAGCTGTGAGTTCGCACGCGGTTTCATATGTGTACGATATTGCCGATTGGAGTAGTGAAGATATCCATTATGAATTCCTACACTAATATTAGATAATATTTTATGCGTTTAGATCACGATTACTCGCACCTTGCTATATTAGTTGTGACCTGTGCAAATAACACGCCAAAAGCAAACTCGTGTATGCCATAGGTCTTAATCATAACTGTCCATAACTATAACAGTATCAATCTTAGATCAAAACTTAATATACATAAATATATTACTAAATATACTAGATACATTTATAGGGCACTAGCTTTTGTCCGCGATAGACTAGTGGAAATAGAAATGGAATAGTGACTTTGGGCACTTAACTTTTGGCATTTTAATTTACTAGGACACTGAAAAATTTGACAATTTTTTTTTGTATCTTTCGTAAAAAATATTTTCTTTTTTTTTAAAGTATTCTATTATACTTCTAATACCTCCAAGAATCTGTGTACAAAGTTTCACGATGATCGGTTAAGTAGTTTTCGCGTGAAAGCGTAAACAAAAAGCTTACTTTCATATTTATAATATTAATAAGTAGGGATAGATTTTCTATAGGGACGTTGAAACAATTGTCATTTGTTCATCTACATCAAATCATAATTTAGGTTGCTACTGTGGTGTATTTGCTGGCATGCTCTTTATGGAGCCTAAGTGGACTTTAAGAAAGAAATTTTGGAAATTCAACTCATGAGGAGGTAAATTAGGGATATAAATATTATATGAAATATCGTCGCTTTCAAAGTTAGACAACTGAAATTTATATTTACGCACTTGGTTAATGATTAAAATTAATGTTCTAGTTTTGATGTCTACGCTAGCAAAGCTACGGGCAAAAGCTAGTTATGAATTGAAATTCCTATAACTAAGTTACACGTTAACAAAACGAACTATTAGTAGTTAAAAACGTAATGAATATTTTTAGGAACATTATCTGATTGTCTAGGTGTCGTTGATTTCGAAACAAGGTGTGTTTTAACCTCCAAAAGACCTTTATGTCCTATGGGACGTTACGTGATTGCAAATAATTAGTTGTGTACAAATGCCGTAAAGTTTGTCCCTAACACCTTCGAAATATAAAATAAGTTATTTTCAACACGCATCTAAGTATTTAAACATGTTGGTATCTACTTATAAAATTTAAGCGTGTGCAGTAAAACAAAGAACGGTCGAACAATTTTTTTAAAACATAATACTGTTTACGATCAGATTAATAAATATCACTTACAATTTAGTTTTAATTTTCTTATAAAAACTAACTAGTAATTTCTTTAATCATTGTTTATTGGTAAGATTAATGTAATAGGTAAAATTGTATGACTACAAGAGGATTTCGATATGGTTTTCCTTAATGATTACATTCCTGCGAAAGTTTTGTAGGTATAGCTAGTTAAATATTCCTTTGTATAATGTTGGAATGAACTTATGCACCTAAAAATTTCGCTCTCTCCAACTCTCTTCGTAATTACGTAATAAAGTTTTATTCGCTGATTTCTGAGGTAAGTCTAAATGTATAAATTATTAAGGTATTATAGAAATAAATTTGCAACAATAAATGTGGAGTAAGTTCGTAAACAACCCAGCAATGTCCAAACTTTGCTCGCGTGCACTGCTTAAGTCTATTAAGCCATGTGAAAAGAGTGGTATTGTTTCTTTTATACATTTTTCAAAAAGTTCGCGACATTGTATCTCTCTGCCTTCTAAAAACTCGTAATAATAAAGAGATTTTCTTAAATTCTTAAGCACTATACATATAAAGCAATATTATTCTTAAGTAACATACATATAAAGCAATTTTTTACTTACGCCGGCGATACGGACGGTTAATAATATATTAGTACGTCATATTTTAAAGTTTTTAAGATTTCATAAAGTTGGCCCGTAGTTTTATTTGCGAGCATCCATCAAACCGTTATTACCAGTGTTGAATTTTAATTGTGATACAACGTCAATGCGCAAAATGCTCTTAGAAATATTTTGACAGATGTGTTTTTGAACGCATCAAAATAATTATAGTGGCTGTAACGGAACGCGCCCTTCTATTAGAAAAAGTATAAAAACAATTGCGGTCGCGGCGCTAAAATCGCGCGATCAATAGGATATCGATTGAGCATCTAATGGCGTAATTGTTGGGTTCCCGCCAAAATTAACGCCTTTGGGTTCAGTGGCTTCTTTAAACAATCCCGAGGGCTACTATTTACACATTAACTTTGACAGGCTGCTTAAGAGTCTTATAATTATTTTTTTAAGGCATGGCCGCATGGCGTGTGAGGAAGTAGGATTTTGAGGCAAAAAATTAGATTCTTATAATGGATTTCCGACCGCAAGATTTGGTGTTAGATATCACATGGACACGCACATTTAGAACCGTTTATTATACAATTTCTTGATTTATAACTCGCTTTGGTATAATGCATGGGTTTAAGTGATATACCGATTAAATAATCGGAGAAAGTCCTTCGACGAGTAAAGTTCTTATTTTATTTAATTATTGATTATTATTAATGTTTTAAGTCAACTTTGCTCATTACATTTAATACGTTTACATAGTTGAATTACAAATGTTTGTAACCTTAGGTATTTATTTAATACAATATTTAACATTTTCTGAAACTGTTAGTTCTTACTGTGTAGAAGCTGACATTGTCCAGTTTCTGTATAAACGGTTTAAGTACTGAGACTTGAAGCAACGCTAACCTAATGACTTACAAGGTCGCCCCAAGTCTGTGTTTCAAATTCCTTCGACTTTAAAAACTTGTGATAACGGTGCAGCAAAATGCCCAGTCAACAAAATGTGTTGCATGAATTTCTTTATAAAATTCTCCGAGGCAAATGGCGTTTGCAATTGCGTAATTGACCAACATGGCTGAATATATCTTTTATCTTTGTCATGTTGCTAGCAGACCCGTGTCAAAACCTTTGCGTTAGATAAGTTTCGAAATATTGACCTTTATGTGTTCAAAATATGATGCCAAAGGATCTGGTTATCTTGGTAATTGATATGACCCTTAACAAGCACGAAACTCGTTTAATGTTGTACGTGCAAGGACCATATAATCCCGATTTAAGTAAAAAAAAAATCTCGTAGTTCTTGCTTTCATTATTTACTTAAGTTTTGACAAGCGTTGGTTAGCTTTAAAACTACTAAGCAACTTGAAGGAAAATCTTCCTTCATATACTCTTCTGAACCATTCTGAATCAATACCTAAATCTCATACGTACCTACCTTACTTATACTCATTAAATTAAGTTTTCATGGCCAACACATTACATTACATTGCATATAATCATTTATTATTATTAAATTATATTTTTCTTTGGAGTTTTTATCTTCAATAGCTATTGTTTAAAAGTTTCTTAAACTCAAGAAGTCCGCACATTTTTCTTAAAAAATACTTTACGAAGACGTTTATAAGTTAGTAGGTAACGAGGTACCAATGGTTATACGGTGAAAGCATATGGAATCTGGTACATCTATACTTATTTACTTATTTTACTTATAATATTATAAAGAGGATAGATTTGTGCGTGTGTGTGCATGTATGTAACGAATAGGCTCAAAAACTACTGGACCGATTTCAAAAATTCTTTTACCATTTGAATGCTATATTATCACTGACCATTATTGGCTCTATTAATTACTAATTTTCGCCCGCGTGGAGCAGTTTATATCTGTATTATTTGCAATAGAATTATTCTAGGAAATTAAAATGCTGCCCAACGTCACTATTCCACGCGGACGAAGTCGCAGGCGAAAGCTAGTCGTAAATACGAGAACGGACTGCGATATGTGTAAGAATCAAGGTATGTTACGAGAGATGTTAAAATTACGGTAAATGTTGACGAAGGAGTCCGCGATGCGATTATGAATAAATGAAGCGGAGTGCGGTAGCGGCGGCATTCTCGGGCGCGTCACGGCCCGTTCCGTTCGTACGACGGTTTTTGCCCGACGCGCGCGCATCAATCATACTCTGACACATCCAATATCGGTTTTTGCACGCGCCCGCTACGCGCAACAAAATGGCGCCGGTAACTGTCCGCAAACGCGTGGACGATTAGAGTTTCTTATT
This sequence comes from Passova gellias, assembly GCA_018249975.1. NCBI lineage: Eukaryota > Metazoa > Arthropoda > Insecta > Lepidoptera > Hesperiidae > Passova > Passova gellias. Next base: position 9,782 of record DWUN01004100.1, read on the forward strand.
ACCGATTTCTATTAGACTTTCCACCTTCCTGATGGGGTGAAAGATAATTTGCCGGGGCGTGAGACCCGTTGCTTTAATGACGGAATGATTCGATATTAATTCGAGGGAGGGAGATGACGTTTCTCCGCAGTTAATATTGGCTTAATGCGGCATTGCAGCTGCCCGCGGCTGGTTATCTAGGAGTTGAAAGGTTTTTTACGACAAAAACACTTGTAAGTGACCCCGTTCACAGTTGCCTTGCGCTGTCAAAGGTTATTTCCTGGGTCGATGAGCTGTCTTATTATGAACTCTTTAATGAACATGACATCAATGTAGTTAAAGTTAATAGTTGAATAAAATTAATTTGTATCTGTTTCTCCGCATTACGTACTCAGGATGCCAAAGAATGTAACTAGGGCATGGCTCCTTTAGTTACAGTACTGTTTCAACTGTCAATTGAGATGTTTTTTTTTTTCATTTTGCATAGCTATAACATAAAAGTATGATCGCTATACGATCTTCTGGGTTTAATAAAACTGTCCTTAAAGTATTATAACGTATGTATTGTATATAGTATATGTATGTTTATTAGCTGTCACAATAAATTTTGATTGGGCTCCTGGTCGAGTGGTTAGAGACCCTGACTGCAAAACCGGAGGTCGTGGGTTCGATTGCCACCCAGGACGAACATTTGTGTGTGCAGAATATTTGTTTGTTCTCGGTCTCGTCGTAATAAAAATATCTATATAAGTAATATGTTGTAAGTATATATGTATGTTTATCAGTTGTCCGGTTACCATAACACAGGCATTGCCTAACTTTGAATCGGATAGCCGTGTGTGAAATCGTCCCCAGTTATTATTATAATAAACACTGACAAAAAAGTAAGCGCGCTACATCCTATACTACACATCGCTTTCTGGACTTATGAAAGCTTTCTGAGCGTTCGATAAAACCAGCGTTTTCTGGGAATAGGGGATGGTTTTATTATCATCGTTTCATATTTACGTATTCTAAAATATGGCTTTATCGATTTCACGGCGAATAAGATGTCTTTCTTACGTAGCGGTCTATTTAAATATCGAGCTCAAGGGTTGAGAGTTGCCGCATAGGTTTTGCAAGAATAAGTGCCTAACAATACTAAAACCTGGATTTTTTTGTCAATAAATACTTATTTGTTAGGCGAGTGATACGTAGATCGAGTTATTGCTTTCTATCACGCGAGATGATGACCAAATCCTTGGCTATTAAGATTAAAATCTATAAGTATATTGACTGCCTCGTTGGTCGTGCTGTTGCTAGCGCGACTGCCTATCGGGAGGTCCTGGGTTCAAATCCCGGGTTGGGTACTGCTAGAGTTTTCTAATTTAGAATTTCTAGTAGTGACTCAGAGTCTGGACGTGTGCCCGGTGCA
>DWUN01004101.1:0-11173 GCA_018249975.1 Passova gellias
TGTGCCCGGTGCATGGCAATAGGCTCACCACCTATTCCATTTGGGACTTAAACGTAACTGGTGAAATGTGGGGGTGTGTTACACTCCTCTGCCTACCCCTTCGGGGATTACAGACGTGATGTTACGTCTCAAAAAGAAACAATTGTTTACGATTTAACAGAAACAAATTGTTGATGCCGAATTGAGGTGGGTCTTTGTAATACTTACCAATAGTGTCATAATTACTTTTATTCAATGAAGTAACTAACTCGAACAGGCTCTTTCCTACAATCCTTTTGTAAGATGTATCTTTATAATACCATGTTATGTAAAGAGCTTAAAGTTCTAACGCATTATAAATTTCATTGAAATATTTGGTTTTCGGCCTAAATTCAACAAATAGGGGCTCGCTACAATAGAATAACACGCGTCGTTAACTTCAAATAATACGTACACTATGAATATATTTCATATATTTATGTAGCTTTATATAATCTCACATACATAACATGTACATAACAATAACTTTACATAATTTTACGTGAGATATAATTTATCATCTCGGTATTGCAACTGTGCTCATCTGAAATGCAATTGTTTAAATAATACACACTAAAACATTCCCATTTTTTACTTCTGTTGTAATTTACCAACAAACGCATGGCGTGCTTTAGTAATTATATGTATAAATATCATGAAGCAAAGGCAAGTCTTTCACATACAAAATGTAGGCAACTTTCTTTTCGGCTTTGTCCGTCGCGATGCAGACAGAAAAATAACTTACGAAACATAAGAGGTGCTTTTTAACGCAAGTCGTTGTAAATGCACGCCGTTTCACGTGCACTCAAACACGCAGCAAACAACTCTTACATATCGCAGTATATGCACGGGTAATACATTGTAACCGCTATTGCGATACTCTTTACTTTCCCTCCGGGTATACCTCAGATAAAAGTTCATTAGTTATTTAACTTAAATTAGTAAAGGGAAATAGGTGAAGTGTTTAATCCAAAATACTTAACATTAGGTACTAATTGGAAACTTGGAACTCCTCCGTCGTTTCAAGAGTACGTTGAAGTTGTGATATAATATACCTTGTCGAGCTTCCGCGAAATATCACGCAACTGGAGTACAGATAGTCGGAGATATGTGTTATTGGCCCGAATAAAATTAGCGATTGTCATCTAATAGGATAACTGGGATCAACTATTTAATGAGATCTTTTCTTTGCACTTTGTGATAAAGGTTTTGTTAATATAAAACTATACAATTAGCACATCTATTTCTACGGCCAAGCAGTTATTGTGAAGTGTTTTGTTTTAAAGGGTGCGGATGTCCGTTCCTGTGTATACCAGAGGCAAAGATCTCCGTACTGAAGAGTAGCAAAGCGCCGGTGATCGACCTCTGATATGGCGGATATTAATAAATCCTGCAGTCAGTTAGTAACAAGTAATCAATATTAACCAACAAAATATTCGAAACAATTGTTATTGCTAAGTAAAACATTTGCCAGTAAAGGTCCTATTCCTATAGTTAGATTACAGGTTGGTTACAGATGTCCATGGGAGGCAGTTGCAATCTACTATCTACTTTGGTATTCACTTGACATTAAAAAATAATAATCTTTTTAATAAATACCAATAAAAAAAATATTTCTCCTACAAAAATGTTAATTAGCATTCGGTACTTATAAACGCGTCGTGAATAATAATTAGTCCCAGGACGCGCCCATTTCGTCCGTTGGAGTTAGACCACTTAAGTTAAACATTTTTGGTATTCTGCATACATAACAACACGGGCGCATTAATTACCGAACTGACCCGCGGCGGCGATGTGGAGGGCCGCTGCGGTAAAACTGCGTTTACCTGTAACGCTACGGTATTACTTTGATTACGATACTCGAGGGATCAAACCGCCGCGTACCTTCTTCATAATGTAATAGCTATATATTGACGCTCGTCTTTACTGTGCATTAATGGTACGAAATTATTTAAAGATCTCTGCTATTAGTGTCTAGAAAGCATCTGCTGTTCTCGTTAATACCAACTTGTGCGGTCCTGGGATTAACTTCTGGGCTACGGACTAATTTGTATTGGGGCTGTACACATTATCGCTACAGAAACTGTTTTGCATTAACACACTCACACGTGTACTCAACCATTTACACCTGCGATCGTGTTTCGATGTTCGTAATTGTCATGAGATTATTACCTGTTTATATGTACCTATGTACATACTAGTGTGAAGTAGAGCTGGCGGTTGGCATCAGACCGCCACGTCAAAATGCTGTTGCGTTAATTCGACACCATTGCGACTAATAACATTCCCCGGATTGACACAGTCTCGGAAAGAGATTGTTATCAGATGCATATGTGACATGTTTAGCATACGCCGTGCGAGAAGAGCCAGTTAAGTACATCGACTAGTATAGTATGAGTATGTTGACTGGTTGAGTATGCCGATGGACATTAAGTCCGCCGTTTGTAAAAAACAATAAGGAATAAATAAATGTATTTTGTTGTACGTTTGTACGAGTTTCGTTGCAGTAGCTACTGTCTTACCTAAATAAACATCGCTTATTACATTTTTTCTTTCTGTAGGTACAAATCTGTTTCAATTCTGCATTAACAATATATGTATGTATACGGTAATTGTGTATTTGTAAGGTATAATATTAATTAAATTGGTCAACATCGTTGGATAATATTATGATTGTCACAAAATCGACAATTTTAAGTTTTCAATTTGTACTTACCAGATATTTTATATTTAAGCATTTTCAGAAAGTTTGAACTGTCTACTTGATATGAACCTTGTACATGTGTAATAAAAACATGCCTGCGCCTCCCGACGCGTTATCTCTGGTGAACAGCCTCTCGAATATAAATCTAAAAAATTGATAGCAATTTATATGTTAAACATAGCCATGAGTGAGATATTCTCTGCCTTGTAAGTCTGCGCATTATGTACATTTGCGGAACATTCAGGGCGCGTTCCGCTAGATTTGCTATCGCTTCACTGATTTACATCCATACTTACGACTAATATTATAAATGCAAAAGTATATTGTTCTTTCTGTATTTGCGTGGTATGTCTGTCTACGAAATTTTCACGTTAAAGAGGAAATTGAAAATGAAGATCATCATGTTCGCTACCAACCATCGGTGCTATTAAAAAAATTTTGTACATTACAAAAAATTGCAATAAATTTTCGTATAAACTTTAGACTCTTAGGGATTTTATTATAATTTTATTTCAATCATTAGCACTGTAAAGGGGGGATTCGCTCTCATTTTTTGCATTAGTACAGAGGTGCACAACCGGGTCGGGCATGTAATGTAATACTGTTAAAAGCATAGTCTAAGTAAACCAAAACTCAACATTTGGAGAGATGCGACAGATCTAGAACAATATAAGGAGAACACGTTCTACTGTGCCAGCTGTTACAAATCCTGTTCTGGTTAGTTGCTACTTTGTATATTACATTACTGAAAAATATCTACGAATCTTGACACACTACGTACGCAAATACATTTACGCAAATTGGCAATGCTTTCCGCTACCCTACATATAAATGCAAACATGACGTCACGATCTCTAAAGGAAGGCATCCGTCGTGCTGCCCTGTCGCTCTTTTCTTTCCTCGTTATGATTAATGACATGCTATTTTTCATTGAAACAGCTGCCGCGTGTTTTTTCCATTTTCCAATTTTCTGTTCAACATTCGCACCGATTAGTCAAACACTGAATACATTTTGATATGGTATTTTTAAGTATTTTTTTCGCATCCCGCGATTACCATGTTGAATTGTGTCTATAACAGTGTTTTCAAATGTTTGATACATATATGAATCCTTTCATTTATACGTAACTGAACTTAGTATCACTAACACTGAGATACTAACGTTTTACTACCTATATGGCAAGATGGCTTACAGATATATATTAATGCACCCCAAAACATTATTATTTTCCAATTGTTTTTATACTCCTGAGGCATAACTATCCTTACACTCAAACTATGTTATATATTAAGTACATCTTATTGACTCCTCTGTTTTGTGTGTCTATAATAGCAACATGACTTTAAAATATGCAGCAGATTTGTACAGAAATGGATCACTTGCTACTTCAATGTTCTTCACATATTCTAGTCGTTTGACGGTTATCAGGAATTTAATATGGAATGTAGGTATTTTCTCTCCTTGCGTCCTAAGCGGGTTCCCAATTTGTCGTAGCCGTGTCTTGTTCTTCTATCGTGAAGTTAAGGGAAACTCACAGGGTCGGCATAAGTATAATGGCTTGATATGGTTCTATCCAAAAGGGTTTCTGATCGGCGCGAGGTTTGATCAATTTCAAGGGAAGTGCAATACCCTTGTGCTCTTTTCCTGTCCACCTCAATCTCGTAGTAAGCTTATCTACGTCTTCATAATACCTTTGGTAGCCTACTTCTACTACGGAGTCAACAAGTTCTAAGCAATTCTACAAGATAATGATAACATATATAAGTGTGATGCCATATTGTTTTAGTGTTTGCATATATTTTATGTTTCTCTTTTCTAAAGATAATTATTAAAGACAAAGACGGTTATAACGAGCGGTAGTAAGGCAGAAGGGAGTGTCGAGTCAATTTCATTGTTCTCACACACCGTAGCAATTACGAACTAGTACTATACACAACATTTATAATAAGACCTTAAAATATTGAATTATTTATAATTGAACATATCGCGTCATACTGTATTTTACTAACAGTGAAACGTTCAAATTATATTCATGCAAACGTATTTGAAAAGCAGTTACTTAAAAAAATTCAAATTATAAACAGAACGTATTTATATTTGCAAATCACGAAGAGTATCTTTAACCATCGCAAACAGTTTTTGTGAACATCCGCACAAAAACTTTTTGATACACCATATATTTTATCAGTACATCATATTAAAATATTCAGCTTTCTATCGTGTTATTAAAAGCAGGTCTTTGAAGTGTGACTTCTTTGTTGCTAATTTAAACGAGAAAATCTTGCAAATGTGTACTTATAAAATACAATCGTAATATTTCATATATGTAGGTACTGAAAGGATATATAAATTCCTTGCTGTTTTACCCGCGAATTCATTTGCAGGATAGCCGAAATAATTCCTGTTGAACCTTTGATCCTTTATAACTCTCATTTAAACATACTGTATAGTATACATTCACTTATATATAGTATATTAGTTTACATACGTATATGATCATCATTAGCTTATTAACCGATTGATTGCTGGACGGAAGGTTGGCTGCCGACGGTAGATTGATGCCATTGCCTAAGATGTAGACCTTACAGATTATATTTTAATAAAATGTAGGTACTCATTTCGTTGATAACACAGCCTACGAGTTCACAAAATAAATTTTATGGATTTGTTACGTATAAACACGAACTAAACCAATGTTATATAAATAACTAAGTTGGCATAAAACTTCGACAATAACTTCCTGATAAGTGGAAGTTGGGCTACAGCCTGGTTCAGAGCGCGGATATATTGGTATACAAAAATGTTTTGATCTGATCCACGCCGTGAAAACTTACTCTCCCGCGAGACTACATTAGCTATATTTGTCAGTTTGCTTTGCGATGGTCGCGCTGTTTATTTAGCGATAAACGTATTATAGCTGATATTAAAACTAACACTTTTAGAAAAACATTTTAGACGTACAAAAATCCTGTGCAAGAGTTGAGTTAACTAAATGTTTACGTAATATACGGGGAAAATTACACTCAAAAACATGCGGATGATAATTTTAGTAATGAAATAACTAAGAAAAAATAGATTTCTTACCTTATAAATCAGTATTAGTTACCTATGTGGGCTGTACCTAACGTATCATGTATGTATTCTTTTAATAAATATATCAATGCTAAGCATGAGCATCGATCATAAAGCTGGACCCTATTATCCATATTCATTTTATTGACAATATTTTAACGGCTCAAAACTGTTCACATATTTATAAAACCAGCGCCTCCTCATCATCATATTTCATAACCAGGAACGTCCAATGGGATATTGTCATATAATTACTTTCCAATATTATAAGTCTATTTCTCTTACATTCCAATACGCAATTGCGGTTATTGATAAGCAATTTCCTCATTATCTTGTAGGTAATATGAGATTCTGACCACAACATAACATGAAACAACGTATAAAATGTACATCTCATACAAGTATTTACCTACATATTTAATTTAGCTACAACAACAGCCGAAGTTCACTTCCTCGTAATGAAAGAAAAGTTTTGAACTTAACGAAGATTCGAGGAGGACGTGAACGTATCCTGTAGGATTCTTTTAAATATTTCATTAGTTCTAAAATTGATTGTTAGTCGGAAATTACTTTGTTTTCCGTATGTGAATAAATTGATGCGCGCGGATGAACGATAAGTTATCGCGATTCTGCATTTAAAACATAAGTAACGAATTTTTGTTATCTTAATTTAATCAACTTGATATTGTATGTGCCGAATTAATGGCATATAATTACTAATTGCGGATTGTTTAAATAGCTAATAATTGTAATATACAGAATAACACAATTTATTTACATACTGTTCTCTTAATATACGGGCGTTTATAATACAACTGCGCATTTCTTAACATATTATTCTCTCATATTTTTTATGAGACATCATACAAAGTGCAAGAATTACAGATTCGCAAAGTTTAATATGAGAACTGAGGAAGTTATTATTATACCATTTACAAACACGTAATCAAACAGGCAGATACTCCGGTACGGTAGTTGCTAAAGCTGTTTTAATTATCCTCAGTCTCGAGATAAGCCGGGCTCGTGCGTCTCGGCGCTAACACTGGAAATCATCTCAGTATCCAGTTGCGATTTATTTTAATTGGTTGGGGATTTTCCACAATCCCGACTTTCATATAACTTATGTGATTAGTACAGGATGATATATTGTGTTTCTTTGGCTTTGCTGCGTTATTACATAATGCCCCTGAGCTTACTATGTTATTAGCAACATATAAAATAAAAATAAGAGATAATAATGTAATTTGTTTTTCTGTGGCAGTATGTAGTCAAAATCAATATAAGTTTCTTTAAGCATTCATATATAGTTGGATATAAATATCTTTGTGTATATACAGGTAGTCGCAAGCACTGCATACCTATTTAATATTTCCATGCGTAATAAAGTACGTAAAAATATTTGTTTATACACTGTCGTGAGTGCCGTAATGTGTAGGTACACGGCGTCGTTCCGAGTGACAGGCGCAATCTGTTTTCAAATAATTACTTCTGAAAGCCGAGACGGGGGAAATTAATTTCTTTGTTACTCTAACAATGTCGATGTGAGGTACTTCGCGCTTCGATAAAGCGAGAAATATACAACGATATCTCCCTTTTCTCATTTACATATTTAATACTGCGGTAAATTAATATGTGACAGGTTTCGCGAAAAACACTGCGCGGCGTCGACTTTTATGTAGATAGGCAGGAATATGAGAGACGTCGCGTAATGGAAATTTACTTATACCTCAGAGTCCGGACCGACAGACTGAATTAGAAACATTCCCGTGCCTTCGACAATTTATATGTAATGCATTAATAGCATGTATTATAACTATAAATATTTAGCACTTAATAAATTCATTAATACAACTTGTATTCGCTAAAAACAATAACTACAATTGTTATACAAATTTGAATAAAGTTAGTCCATAATAAAACTTCAGTAACGATACCTAGCATATCTTTCAGCTTCTTTAGTTTTATTATTGGGTGGACAAATAATTTTCCGCCGTTTTATGAAAGATGATGCTGCACAGCGGGTACGTTAGATTCATCAGATGTAGGATACGTAAAATAAGGTTGGTCATTGAGTAACAATATAACATTAACTTATGATTGACTTCGTATCAGCATCATATATTTTTTTTCGTCCGAATATGTATAATTTGTATCAGATACATATAATAGGTTTATTCGTATAGATGTCAAAGATTGAATAAAAACATTCTTCCTTTTGAATTAAAAAACACTCATTTTAACATTCCTTATAAAAACCTATCCATCTAGGTGCCGTACTCGAGCCCGATATTAATGTACGTGTAAGTGCATAGTGAATACATTACAGAACTGGTATATTGTGGTTTCGGCGCAATATAGAGTAAAAACAACTCTTTAGTCAGTCCGAAAATTGATAAATTTAAAACTTTGTCTTAATGTTACAACATCTACTTCATTTCCCACAGCCTGCCCTTAAGCCACAGAAACTTATTATATGTAAATTTATTACTCGCCATCGCTCCGACCGTCGCACATCGATTAAACTCGATCTTAGCACATCGAGCGTTTCGTTTACGACGCTCCTGCGCAGCGCACTCGCCAGCGCAATAAGTCCAGCATAATAATAGTTCGGTCATAATTATTCCATGGAACCCAGTACTTTTATATGTACATACTTCACATGGCTGTATGTACTCATTAATTTTGCAAAGCAGCGGTCTGTGGTTCGCTTTTCGGCTCTGCGGGAAAAGTTCCATCGTTACGAGCTGAGTAATAGTTTAGCCAAATCTCCAACGCTTAAGCCGAGTGCTTTGAGTACTACACGATTAGGTCATGCATGTATGAATATAATAATCTCTCTGTTAATTTATAAATATGTTCACGGATCAATGATGAAGGTTTTTTGTTATTTTTTTATTTCTTTAATTTATTTATTTTATAGCTTATTTTTGCGTAAAAGTTATGTAGGTTATGATAATAAACTCAATTATTAATTATTATGACAGCAACACGCCAGGTCAAAACGTGGTGGGCAGAGTGCACCGAGTCCGAGTAATCTCTATCTTTGCAGATGTGATGTCTCCTTGCTATCTTTCATACCTCTCTCCAGGATACACACCCGCCCATTTTGGACACATCTAACTCCTCTTGATTTACTAAAAATAAAACAAAAATAAGTCACGAAATATAATGACATAATTAAAATTTAATGAAAGCCACTTTCTTTTAAAATACATTAAAGTAGTTATAAAACATAAATTATTTACAAACTCTTTAAAAATAAAATGACAGTAACGACATTGGACATAAGATTAGCTGCGCGGCTTGTTTCCTTTCACTATACATTTTTTTTCCTTCAAATATGACAGTTACACAAATTGATAGATGACACTTAATGAGGAAATAATTAATGATAAACATGGATAAGCAACATGGAAAAACAAATATATAAGTCAACAATACCTACAGTAGTTCCACTATACAAGAACAGGTGTTTCGATACAAAAACAAATATAATATTTTCAGTAAAATGAACGAAATACTTCGTATTTATTTTTCTCTGTTTTCGCTTTATGATTATATGTATATATCGTATGTCGTAAGCTATTGTGTATAAACATATATTCATAAAAGCATACACTGTCGAGGCAGAATCCAAATGATCACCATCAAATCAAATCAAATTAATTACAATAACTATAGAAACAAGAGAAACTGAAGTTCAAAAAGCAATTTGTCCACCGTCACGAAGCCGTGCCATATACGTTACGCCACCTTGAAGCACTTTAAGCGGTGGCCCGTCTAAAATCATAATGTAGTTATTATTTCAGCTAAGCTCGTAGCAGAGCTCTGCTGTCGACAAGGCGGCCATTTTCTCTAAATTATCGCTACTCGGCCTCGCTACGACAGAAACGAGAACGTCCCCACGAACTTGCACATAGCATTAGCGGAAAAATATTATTTCGAGAAAGAAAAGACCCTTCGCTGTCCTTTATGTTAATGCCGCTACAGTATATAATAATCTCAACCCTTCTTACGACGTTACTTTATTTTTATGTCGTTTTATTTAAGGCTTTTCCTGTCCTTTGAATTTGTCAGTGGGTTGGAGTAAATCGTATTTAGCTTTATTTGACTGATTTAGTCTTTTATCAAAAAAGGTTTATATAAATTGATAATCACATTCTCTTCTCAACTTTAGTACACAATAATTGTTATAAACACTTAAATATCGTATCTGAGATAATATACATAACCTTCGTTTTATTCTTTATTACTGTTAACAAAGGGCGGGCTTAATACCACATGACATTTTTGTCTGTTCATAGAAATAGGTATTTTTACAATCAATCAATCTTAAAACGTTGTAACACTTTACAACGTCCTTAAACTTGTAGTTAGCGTCATAGCTTATCAAAAGCCGATTGGGCAGATAACAAATTAAAACTGGTCGAGGTAGAAAGGATGGTAATCAAATGCTGTCAAAAATAAATGATGGAGTATACTATGACAGCTTCGCACGCACGCAGAAATCTACTACTAGCAGAAAAACGTATTACATTTATACTAACCGGACTCCTTCCTTAAGTATCTTGAATTTTTAAAAAAATGGAAAAAATATAAAATATTCATGTCTATTTTATTCTAGAAGCTATTCTTTTTCTATTACAGTAGCAGCCTCGATTTCCTCTACAATTTCTCTTAGTTATAATTTCGTTACAAAAATCCATTTTTCAAAATTCTTATTCATTTAATGGTGAAAAATTCGCAGAAGAAAGCGTCTAAAGATAAGCTGCAGAGATTTAGTGGTGTATGACGACGGCAGCACGCGGGGTGGGCGGCACTCGCGGAGAAATACCGCGCACAGTTGCCAAAAGTGACTCTACAAATAAAAACTCCATAATCTTTATAGACGACGACACTCTTTATTCTTGTTTTAGGTACACATTATTATAGTTGTAAGTATATAAAACTACTTTCGAATAATTCTGTTATATTATAAGATTTAGATTAATATTTTAATCTCCCGTTTTCAGATATTGCAAAAATATATGTGCCAAAATACGTAGCTTTGCTTCCAATTCTTTAATGATACTATCTACTATCTAATGATCTATATCTACTATCTACTATCTACTATCTAATGATACTATATACTATCTACTTATAGAGTAAAAGAGGTTAAATTATTTTTGAGGTCGGTATATATTAAACAAATTAATTATGTGTTTTGTTGATTTTTTATATTTAACTTCTGAACGGATGAAAAGCTATCATTCTAAAAAATATAATGTAAAAGGCCGACATTAAGGGAGGGTAAAACAGCGGATAAGTCTACAATAATATTAATTCTACATCATTTTAAGCGTAAGAGGTAAAGTAATGTTTATTTAACTAATTAA
>DWUN01004102.1:0-11172 GCA_018249975.1 Passova gellias
ATGTTATTATACATATAAACCTTCATCTTGAATCACTCTATCTATTAAAACAAACCGCATCAAAATCGGTTGCGTAGTTTTAAAGATCTAAGCATATATAGGGACATACGGAAAGCGACTTTGTTTTATACTACATATCTATAAAGAAAAGATATCGTGATTACATACGTAGTGATAAAAATACAACTCAATCTCTCCTAAAAATCCTCGCTTGCGATGTCCGAGCGTGATATTATCTACGCGAAAAACATATTTTAAAAACAACGTCGGGTATTCACATTTATCAACGCATCGGCGTTTTGGCTGTTATCTTTGAAGGATCGGTGAATGAAAAATCCTGGCGGATCTACCTCGCGGCCTGGTCTGTTCGTTTAATGGATATTAAAACACCTCGAGCGATAACGTGAGACGAAGTTCGTGACGATTTAATTCAAGAATTAATTAACGAATCTTTTACCTCTTCGTCTTGTCGCAAAGTCATCGGCGGCGACACCTCTCGCGCCACATTCACAGGAGAGATAGCACTCGAAACACTCACTGCACTTGCATTCACAGCCCCGGAATCTCCGCCCTCGATAACGTCCCAGGGCACGTCGTCATCGTAGACCGCCACGTTCAGCAGACTGTTGCCAGTGTGAAACCTCCAGGGCAGATCGGTCCCGCTCTGTCTGGACCTTCGTCTCTTATGCCTCACTTTGTGGCGTGCGAACCTGCCGGCCCCGTGCTCCTTCTCGTCTGCCATCATCGCGTCGTAAAGGGAGTCCAGGTTAACTTTCAGCTTCTGCTGTCTGGTGGCGGTGACCGCTGGCGAGGGGACGATCGGCTCTCTGCTGAGCCCCTCGGCATCCCAAAGCTGTATCCGGAGTATGTTGTCGTGGGATAATGGAGACATGTGGGCGCGCGCGACCGCGAGCGCGAGTGCCGCGAGTGCGAGAACGAACGCGCGCAACCCGTCCATGTCTGCCGGCGGGCGCGAGCCTACTGACCCGCGAGCGCTCTGATAGCCGGCGCCGCGGCGCTTTTCCCGCGCTTTCCCGATAACACCTCCACGTACTACGCACGGCCGCGAGTTCCACTTCAACACCGCTCCTTGCCAGCGCAAGATAAACATTAGACCGTTACACGCAACGCTTATCGCGAAATAATTTATTTGTTATAGACAAACATTACACGCGCCAACGTACCGGGAGGACATTCATTCGTAACACGTAAAGGAAAGTGTTTCAAAATAAAACAAAACGATTTCCAACTAAATAAATATATTACGATACAATACAACAATTGTGACAAACGTTTTTGTACTAAAATTTAACAACATACACAAACGCAAAATGCAATGAATGGCTAGGTTACGTTATATTAATAAATTTCATAGGTAATAAACTCGTTGACAATATATTTTAATTATTGTACTAAAAAGCAAATCATTAATGCAAAATTGATTTTTTTCACTTTCAACAAATACATAGTGTAACTAAAGAATACGGTTAACACACAAATTATTATCAGTTCGTGCTTATCGCGTTTACCATCGAATCTCAGATATAGATATAACAGAAGAAATACTGAACCGTCTGTAATCAGCCTTATATCAGCAGTAGGCTCGAAACACTGTACATGTATTACATCTTAAAAAAAAATTATACGACACGTGAGCAGTTGCATACGGCAATTTATTGGAACTACAAGTTTAAAAACCTTTCAAAAATTTCTATGGAATGAAAAAGGACCACTTATTATTTCAAAACGTGCAGTTACATTGCTACATGATAATCTGACGAATATTAGTAGTTAAATACATTAATTGCATTAAAACAAATCAGTTTCGACAATAGATCTAAAACACAGTGCTTTACAAATGAATAACAAATTTAAATTCACAAAACAATTCTATGTTTAAATAAGTATAACAGTAACAATTTTGTGTGACAAATCATAATCCCTTAAGGGTTTATCTGTTCATACTACACTTTACACAGGACAATTTTTAACTACACATTATATGAGTGGGAATATGATAACGCGATCTGTTTAATTTGGGATTAGATTTGCGCGTGTAAAATTCAACCAAAACATTATTGTTGCATTAAAATACAAAGCAAATCTAAACCGACTGGGCTTATGAGAAAATATACCACAATACGAGAATGATTTTCGTATTTAAGTCGCTTGTCAACAAAATTACAATTTACCTCAGTTGCGTTATCAAATGTACCTATTTATAAGCTCGATTTAGCAAAGTTAGGGTTACGTTTAAGTACAACAATAAATCACATTAAAAATAGACGTAACGTATAATTACATGCCTCGAAGTATATAACTACTCGTATATGCCCGGTGCATTTAACATTGTAAAGTTATCATACTAATATTATAAAGAGGCAAGATTTGTATGTATGTAACGAATAGGCTCAAAAACTACTGGACCGATTTCAAAAATTCTTTCACCATTTGAATAAGGATCCGTAATAAAACTACAGTAACGTAATCCAAGATGTAAAAAATTGCCATAAATTTGCAATAAAAGTGTCCTAGGTAAATAAAATGTCAATATTCCACGCGGACGAAGTCGCGGCAAAAGCTTGTTAGTATATAAAACAAATGTCATATCAATTACCGCTTACATCTAAGTGCTAAAATCACCATTACCAGTACGATATTAAACAAAACAAAAAAACACCAATAAAAAATATTTTTTCATCAAACGGTGGTTCAAAAAGTATAGAAAATTTCGACTAAAGACGTAACTTGTGCACGGGTGAATAACAAATTACATAATGCATAATACATTTACAGTAATAAACTGAAGTGATGATGCAAAATCAAAAACAAATTAATAAATTAATTTATTAAAAAACAAAAAGTTTAATTTAAAAAAATATCTCTAAACAGCTAATTTAGGTTCGTTTGGACCGAGACAGTGACTCGCAAGAGTCGCTCGTAAAATAAATCCTACTATTTTTTATTTTTAATAACGCGGCAAAAACAGAAAGCGAATACATTCTTTTTAAGAATTTATTTATACAAATGCGACTACGACGAACGCTGGGTGTTCATGGATATTTTTAGTAGACACATGTCTTGCTACTTTAGTATTTAATATTCATTTTCTTGAGCAGCAACGTGAGCGCCAAGCTCAATAATACAAGCTCATTTATTAAAACAGCTAAAATATCTCAAAAATATTATCTATGAAAAATATTATGCCCTTTACAATCCTACACCTTAGGACGTGTAAATTGGAGCTTACGAAAAAAGTAAAGACTAGGCCAATAGATTACATAAAATTTTATATCATTTAAAATTTTATTGTCTCAAAATGAGCTATATTGAGCCTGAGCCTGAGTCATCTCATGCATAACATCGGTGGGAGAAAGGAGTGTCTAAAGAAAAGCATTACGCAAGACGCAGTTCGCGGTCATAAAATAGCTGAGCCACTACGCAACAGTAGTTTCATTTATTTACTATTCATTTATCTCCCTATATACACAATTATTATTAATTTTACGATTTCATTTGTTTTGTTTTCTTTTTTTGTGTGGAGCAATAAAACATTACTATTATTGTTAATATTAAAAGATAATAACATTTTTACATTTTTTAGTATATTTTAAGAAGAACTACACGCCATTGTTGCTATTTTTCAAATTTTACGGGAAATTGTAAAAGAAATATAAACGAAATAAAACGTATGAATAACCATTTTTAGACTTCTACACGTTATTAAGAAAGCTGTTTAAATTGCTTAACGACTCTATCGTGATCTCTCTTATGATGGACATAATCAGTTTTCCTTTTATAACTGCGCCAGAACAAGACAATCTAACGATGACACAAATCCTCATTATATTACTTAAAAAGATTAAAACTGTTTAAAGCATCCGCTTCTTGTTTAATACCAAAAGCGGCATGCGTCACTTGAAAGGAAATTTTAACGTATTCACATTTAATTGATTTCACGTGATTGACGGACACATTTTTAAAATCAACACCGCCTATTGCACCACGTGCGTTTGAAACGATCTTCGGCGTATCGGACACGCCAGTGATAAATGCCTTGTAAGTGGGATAATTGAATTTTATAACGGAACGTTCAAAAGCACTCAGGGCGAGTCCATTGAGAGTACATTTCACCTGTCACCGACAAGCTTGTTACGCGTTATTATAATGAGATCTACGGCTTTGTCGCTGCGGCAGAACTCGATCATCTTTATATAGTCGAGATTTTGTATCTAAAACAGGAATTAGACCTATCTGTATTAACTATGGAGTAAAGCGTTCCTGCCTGTTTTTAACTGATTACAATAATCACGAGATACTATGTTCGTCTGTATCTATTTACTATAGATTATAAAAAAATTTAATTAAAAAAATTTAATACACACTTTAATATGTCTTGTTTGAAAAGTCTACATTCAAAATTACATAAAATTATACCCATACGCATAGATAAAATAGCGTTAACCAAAATATAAGTAAATTCATTTATCTATTATTGCTTAGAGTAACATTGACCTAACCCCTTGGTGACGGTGAATAACCCAAACCACTCTTAAAATATTAATCAATTAAAACTTAGAGAAACATTATAATTTGTCTTGTCGTAAAGTTATTTTAGTTAAAACCTTCAAAACTCGAATAGGCCCTTTTAATAATACTACACATTAATCTTTGTGACGTATTGTATAGGTGATCATATTTTATTCAACATTTACAAAGAATTAAAGCTAGGATAAAGCCAAGGTGATACAACAACGTTGGCTAAAAGATTTTATATATGATATAACAAATACAGCTCGGTTGGAACGAGACTTTAAATATTTAGACTAACAGTAAAACCGTTTGACATGATATATTAATTTACACTTGAACACGTTGCACATAGCTACTAAGAATTTTAGTGATCCCTACGTTTATAAGTCAATGTGTCATAAATTGTCATTGAGAGTATTAATCGCTAAGTTGTACATGATAGGCACTACAGGCGTGTTTCAAGTAGTTTAGTAGAATAAATTGCAAGTGATGTAAACGCAGCATGGCGCGTGATAACAAATTTAAAGGTCGTCGCTTACTTATCAACCCGGCAACGCCGAATCGCTCCAAGGCCATCTGTGAGGACACCCTGAGGATTTGACAAGTGGGCGCATATGTAAGAAAGTTTGTATAAGAAATCTCAAACGCACGAGACGATGCGGGACTATTCGGGCGCCGGGTCTATAAGTGAGCGACGACTTTAAAGCTACAATCAATGTATTTAATCGATTATAAGCGACACACAACATAGCAAAGTTATATATACAATAATAATTATATACTTATATCCTTAACCACCAACAACTAAACTACATAGGCAAGGCAGGTACATGAAAATTTGGGAATATGTGGAATACCTTTAGTTTCCCCGCAACCAAACTAAACATAACAATCGTAACAATTAATCTATCTAAATTAAATACATTTTCCTAAAATCGATTATAAAATTTAAACGGTTTTCTTAAGGTCTATCCACACTATCGTCAAGCGTGGATTGTCAATGTCAGTGGTGGATGTCACTCTTACTGTCAATAATAATCGTGAAACAAACTTTTATTATATTACATCATGTAACAAAATGCTATTTAATCAAGAGTATGTATTTGAACAGAATAGCGAGTATTGGCTGGATGATTGCGTGGATTATACCTTACTCGGTCATTTTAAGGTAAACGATTTCAATAAACAATCCATCCCTCACCTTTATCAATTACCATCATAATTAGTCAAAAAATCCTTCATTAAATAGCACTAAAAATTTTATTAAGCATCATTAATTGTATAACAAAACACAAAATGCACCAGTACTTAGATGAAATAAGTAATGATTACAGATAAATACAATTAATAAGGACAATTTCAAACAGTATTAAATTTCTTCTAGTTTCGATCTCTCTACACCTTTATTAATACGAACAATTCATCTACAGGAATTAATAATAATAATAATAATTGGCGCCAATTCCACACACGGCTATCCGATTAAATGAATTAGGCAACCAAATGCCTGTGTTATGGTAACCGGACAGCTAATAAACATACATATATACGTACGATATAATATTTATTTAGATATTTTTACTGCGACCAGACACAGAACGAACAAATGCGCTCATCACATAAATGTTTGTCCTGGGTGGGAACCGAACCCACGACCTCCGATATTACAGTCAGGGACTCTAACCACTCGTCCACGAGACCTGTCATATTAATCTACATATCATTAAATTCAATGCTATATCTTATAATACTAAGTTTCGCGTGCGTTGTATTACGAAACACGCACCAAATTAGTTAAGGATATTAATACAAAAAGTCTCTTGGACAAATTCACAGCGGCCACTTATCTTCAGATTTAGACATTTCTTCCAACATTAAGGTCATTGTATTTTGCAACAATCCGCAGATATCACATAATATTTTGGTAATAAGGATTTTAAAGTAACGCCAGCTTCAAATTAACTAGTTGTCTGTCGTTTAAATTACGAGTATACCACATTTAATTATATCGAACTAAAGCTACAAGGCGTTCAATACGTACATTCCGATATTGTTGAATTCTCTTATCCTACTCTCACTCTCTAATCCTCTATCTCTAATCTATATACTCTATCTCTAATCCTCTTATTGCACTACGCGACGTATTACTAACAACAAATTGTACTAACATAGGTCAATATAATCACAATGCAATATTAAATCGCTTTACACACGAACGAATCGCTTAACAATTTCTAACTAAATGTTTTTTCTAAGTTAGTGTAGTATTATTAATTTTGATACGAACTAGTCATGATTAGTTTAGATTACCTAATAATATTTATATTGTACTGGCAATAAAAACGTCTTGGTCTCTCTTGTATATCGCTGTTTTAGTAAAATCTATTATTGTCCGATTTATTTCCGAAATGACTAGTCAACGCTATATAACTGTATAACAAATATCTTTCATTAACTACACTGATGAAAACCAAAAATGTTTATTGACCGACTTCATTCTATGTAATAAATACAGTAAAATGTTGTAGAACATAATACACATGATCGCTCTTTCCTGATATAAAGTGTAACTTTGCTTAAAAAGGATTACAAAATAGTCACTTCACGCAGTCCGCCCGGTCTTTGAAATTTGACTTTAAAATTTAAATTCAATTTAATTTTTCATCTTATTTTTCTCTCGCACTTCCAAAATGTTTTTTTCGTATCACTAAAGCTCGCCAGTAGCTTCGACAAAAAAGAAAAGGAAAGGAAAATCGATTAACAAACAAAGACAACCGTCTTCAACTGTTTTGCTTTTGCTTATATATACGTAGATATATGTAGATATCTGATGAAATACTCACGTGGTGTTACGACCGGGATTGATTTGGTTCGCGTTGATGTACACAGTGGCCATGTCGGCCACGATCTGCCTGAAGTCCTCTTTCACTCCAAGGAAGTTCTCCAAGGTTATGCCTCCGAGGTTCAACGTGATGGTGTAATCCGGGTAGCCGACCGGGAGAGCCTCCGGCTCGGAGGACTCCTCGTCGGGGAGATCGGCTGTAAGATCGCACGGTCGGTAAGCCGATAACAAACGTTCGGGCAACTCGAAGGCTGGTCGCAATGATGCGGTCAAAAGCTGAAATAATTGTCGACCTCGCTCTGGGTGCAGAAAGAACTAGAGAAATTTCTAGAACCACTAGCAGTAGAATATGGCAATAAATTCTGTCCTCGGACGAGTTATCCTCGACCCCTAACATATGCTCATAAGCAACATACTATATAGTCACGTTTACAGCTCGGTGCAGTCGCAGCTCGCTATGAGGAAATGTCACTAACCAATCATCCTGATGCTAAAACTGAATCCCCGTTGCCACATCATTCCCCGCATGGACTCGAACCGAACGAACAAGCGACTGACGTCCAGGAACCGGTAGCGGCGTTCCTGCCTTAGCATATAAGTGAACACCAGCCCGTCGCCGCCCGAGGCGTCTACCCTCCCTACGGATATGGAAAGGTGGTTGACGCTTTGTTCTGTTTATTATTGTTGCTACATAAAGACTGGCCTTTCAATGAATGAATAAATAACACTTTATTGTACATGTATTTATTTATTGTACATCGGGCGGGCTTCATGATATATAGCTCTCTCGCAGCCGCTCTAACGTGATGCAGAGCTGATGACCTCACATCGCAAAGCATTTAAACTTCTTGTTTTACTTCTACTTCTGTAACTAGACTAATTTTCCAAACTAATTATTTTAACATTTTCAAATCAACCTAATAGCGGTTGGTGATTTATTTTTTGATCAATTTCAAATCAATCATTTTGTTTTAAAATCACTCGTTTAGGGGTCTACTTATCCTGGTAAAAGTCTGATAGGCCATTGCACATGATGTACATTAGTGCGATCCAGACAGAGACTCGATTATATACGTTGAACGGCCGCCAAAATTTTCGTAGGTGAAAAACCAAAGACTTCCCTCGTCTCATCCTCCCAGACTTAGTTCAAAATTTATAAATGATTTAACTCTACAATCGCCACGTAGTAATTTGCAATACGCTAAAATAACATGTATACAATATAATAAATATAAAAATTAGTTACCTGGTTTCACCAGCACATGGTCGCCATTATTTCCGTTCACGGCGAGGTCGGTAACATTCAGCTCAATACCCATGCCCTTGCCTTCTAAAATCCATTCTACTATGGAATTCGTTGGGTAAGGATTGGGATAGTTAGGAGAGGTCAGCACTACTGGTTTATCAACGCTTAAAGTGATTCTCGTTGGTTCTACAGAACTCTTTACGACTTTGCTAGGATCTCCTAAGATTTCAGATATGAGGTCAATAAAATCAGAATCACTTATTTTATCATTTGGGTCTTCTCCCAATGGTTCCACTTTGTGCTCTTTCATTATATCAGTGGATGTCGAAGTAGATTCCACATCGACGATGCTTGTAGTCGCTTCAGGTCCCTCATTTGCAACCAAAGCATCATCGACATATTTGATTAGTTCTTTAGGCTTAGTTTCCTTAAGATCTACGTCAGCTTTTCCTCTTTTTTCTGCCTCCTGGTCTTCGTCGTATTGTATTACGCTTTTACCGTTACTGTGTACCTCCTCTACGTCGTCATCACTATTTAATGAGAAGAGTTTAGAGAAGTTTTCGTCATCAATAACTTCGTAATCATCTTCAAGGCCCTCATGTTCATTATCAATCTTGCTAATCATTTCCTCAAACCGATCAAAATCTACCTTTTCGCCGTCTGTACTATTAAAACTTTCATACAGCTTACTGATGGTTTCATGCAGCTCTTTTAAGTCCGCTGCCAGTTCATTTGTTGCTTTAATAACACTGTCTTCATCAAGATCCTCTTCAATATTAGAAGCTTGCGATTTGCTTTCGAGGCTGCTATCAGCATCATCTTCAGTATCCTCATCAGTTTCCACATCTTCAATACCTTCATCCGTTTCATTTTCTTTGAAATCTCCGTTGGTTTTTTCTAATATTTCTTTAGTTTCACTTGAGAAATTTTCCATTTTAACATTCTGGTTTTCATTTAATTCATCGGAAGTATCATTAGTAAAAGTGCTATCAGTATCTTCAATTTCTTTTAACAGTCTATTTGTTTCATCGCGCATTTTATCAACATTATTATCCTGATTTTCATTTGATTTATCATCAACATCCTCTTTATTTTCTTTAGATATTTTTTTTCCTTCCACATTCATACTACCAATATTAACAACCTGATTATTATCTATGCTAACAGGCTTATCGTCACTAAATGTATTATCTTCCTGTTCCTTTAAGATAGTACTTGTTTCTTCAAGAATCTTTTTTTTATTGTCATCAATTTCTTGAATTGTCTCATCATCATCGTCGTCATTGTCATAAAACTCTTCTAAAGCCTTTTTTTCTAATAGAGGATTTCTAACACTTTCAATATCGTACGAATCGAAGTTTTCAAACAGTTTAGTCTCATAACTGTCATCTGCTTTTTCCTCCCCTTCAACCGCAGATTCTATCTCCTCACCATTAATTTCCTTTGAAACTACTCCAGAATCATCAATATCTTCAACTAATTCACCAGAAGTATTTTTAGGGTCTTCCTCCACAACAGATCTGTTGTCTTCTATTTGGTAATCGTCTATATTTTCCAAATTGTCATTTCCACCATCTTGATGTCTATCAGCATTTTCACTTATAAACTTATCAAATTCTTCTTGATTTTTTTTATCATCAGCCAAGTTCTCGTTTGATTTAGTTACGTTTGCATTATAATCTGAGTAACGTTGAATTTTATCATCAAGATTACCGACTTTCTCTATCTCGTCACTATAGATATAGTCATCGTAGTTCAATGCGTCATGATCATCCTCGGCGTGACCTGCGAAGACAAATGAAATTTCATAAATAATTTTCTTTGCCTCGGAGTCCAGAATTTGTCGTCAGCTTAGAAAACAAATATCTATTTTAACCACAAAGAACTTAAAAATATTATTTTAATTAAGGATTGATATATGAGCAACGTAAAAACATCCGTTACAATACTAAAAAAAAAAACGTAACATTACACCAGTAATCCCCGAAGGGGTAGGCAGAGGAGTGTAGTACACCAAATAGTATACAATACTACAAGTGTATTAAAATAACTTCCGAACACATATTATTGCGTTAGTTTTCAACTTAACAGCATACACGAAATGTATTGCAAATAATCTCATACTTAGTTAATGAAGCGATCTCTTACAGACAAGAACTTATCACCTCCTCCTCGCTGCGGGCCAATTATTACTAATAATTAATTATATTGATTGTGACAACTCCACGGCTATCTTCCAAATTAGGCAGTGAAATGCGTATGTGCTGGTAACCGAGCAGCCGATAAACATACAATGCCATATAAAACCTACATAGATACTTTGTTAGGCGTATGCTCAATAATGCCTTTTTTTAAACGTAGAAGTAATGCCCACGAACAAATATTCATTATTCAAACATGACAGCATCATCTATACTAATAATATAAAGCTGAAGAGTTTGTTTGATTGTTTGGACGCGCTAATCTCAGGAAATGTTGGTCTGATTTGAAAAATTCTTTCAGTGTTAGATAGCTTATTTATCGAGGAAGGCTCTAGGTATATGTAACATCA
>DWUN01004103.1:0-11172 GCA_018249975.1 Passova gellias
TAACTTAGACGCTAGAAAATCGGAAGTATGGTTCGTGCTCGCAAAATTAGTTCCTTTTACGCACGATAGGGGCGCTGCACATTTTTCATACATTTTTTTACCATTTACCGTACGAATACTTTGTCGCCAGAGGTTCGTGCTAGGGCCACTGTTCTGAAGACAATGTTTTTTTACATTGTCACAAAAGCTTACCTTCGTCAAAGCTAGTACCGCATTTATTTTGTCTCATCTCATCTTCATCGATACAATTAAATATATGAAGTTCGTAATAAATTTACAAACGGTTCTTTACTTTTATTACAGAATTCGTGAAGATGCTATTGTAAGAAAATTCATTAAACAAGAAAGACCTCACTAGATGTAATTACGTAGTGACATTAACTTGTCGCCGGCGAAAGGATGCTTCTGAATGGTGTGAATATAATAGTGTTGCATATGCAGTCAAGACAAGTATATAGAGGATAAGAAAATTATGGCATTAGGTTAATATTTAAAATTTTGTAAATGTTATTAATGTAATTGTGTACCAAATCTATACCTACTATTTGTATATCATGTGTAGGTAGGTAAGAACCTACAAAGTACTACAAACCATATCGATAAATTAATGTATCGGTATTAAAAATACTTAGAAACAACGCAATTTTAATGTAGGTAGGTGGCTACTTATAAATAAAAAAACGAAGAAAAAACCGGCCGGATTAACTATGGAATTATATTGTTTTTCTGATATTTATTGAACAGTCCGATCCCAGAGTTTACAAAAATTATGCTACTGTAACGTAGGAATTTACCTACCTATCTATATTGCATGATTGTTTACATAATAATTGAATATTGTAATTTTACGGTTGTGAAAGATTGTTTGCGTCAGAATGTTGTACATATTACATGCATAGTGCGCGTACCGCGAGTAGTGAGTGCCGCAGGTAACTGCAGTCATTGCAGCACTAATATTGCGTTACACTATCGACGCAAACTATATCCTCTCAATGTTTAAAAAACATCAGCATTAAAATTTTAAAAAATAGCTGCAGTTCTTAACAACAACCATTTTTGTTGCTTAGCTATTTTCAAGAAGACATATTTACGAAAATTTATCGCATCGTTTGAAAAGTTACCGGGCTATTAAAGACAACACTTCCACAGTTCTGTATTTTTGATAACTATTCATTTTTATTAGGCGCACCTGAAAACTAGTAAAGTCGATAGCCTTCTGCAGTTCCTCGGGCGTCCGCGAACAACTGTACGCGCCATTTTATTTAACAACCAAAATATAATATAATAAGGGTTTAAACAAAAAAAAATTCAAATGTAAATAGGTACTCACAAACGTTATTAATACTATTTAAATATTTGTGTGCTATTTGATCTGTGAAAACTATTGCAAAACGAGACTATTTAGGTAAATGGTTACATATTATATGTAATACATATTTTATCCAAGGAACGTTCTAAGAACTATACTAGAAGATCTAAGTTCAAAGTTGCAATGGTTTATCAAATTATGCGCCTTTAGAAGGCAGGTGATGTAAACAATACGTGATCAATAAAACATGGATTTGTTATTTATTTCATTTCAGAATTTGCGTAATATCCTCAGTCCTTTATTCATGTGAAAATCAACAACTATTAGTCGGGACCATACAAAAACTTGCCTATAAAGCAGTTTGGTTTAGGTTCAAGTGAAGGATGCCAATTATTCATCACACGACCTTTTTGCTGCCAGTTATGAGTTAATTCTTTAAGCTCCATAAAACCCTATAAAAATGAGAAGTATAGATGAGTAACACATATTTAATGAAGTTTTGAGCAGTAGGTGTATCAGTGAAAGTAATTTATAAAATATACTCATACCTTAATGACTAGCGTGTCTATAATTCTTATATCGGTTACACAAGCATTTTTGTAAAAGTATTCTCTAAGCTTCCAGCGACATGCTTGTTCATCTTTCGGAATGTCGTAATATTTAACTGCGGGTATAAACGTAAACAATTAACGTACTCAAAAAATCGACCTAGTTTAAATATACCTAGGTACTTACACTTTTTTAACATTTGATTGCGATATATCAAATAGAACCAACTTACATCCGACTGTCCCAATTACTGAAAAATTTACGGAAGAAAAGACATTTTCATACGCAACAAATGTCTTCTTCATTTATTCACGTTTAAATGTATCTACCTTACACTAATGTCACCACGTCACTTGCGATACCAGATAATATGTGCAAATTTGAAAATTTAAATTTTTAGACTATGTTAGCGAATAAGGCCCAAGTTCTCACGAACGTGCACTTATAACTTACAACTCCTGAGTCTGATAAAATAACTTACCAATGTATGGAATATAACGGTACAAGGCTCTGTACAGCCCCATAACTCGCCTGTGAGCTTCACAGTAATCTCTAGACAGCATAGGTTTTACCACCTTGCAAGCAGATCTCAAAGTCTCTTGCCCGGCCATTGTTAACGGGAAAATATGTACCGATCAATCAGTTTGAAATGTCGTAATGTTCAATAATCTCATTGACACAACTTCATTTTGACAGTAATTTTTTCATAATATGCATATTTTTAAATTCTCAAATGTGTTCGTACATCGACAGTATAAAGAGGTTTAACTACATTTTTATACGTATGTTTATAAGAGATTTATTTAGGTTAATCATAATTTCGTAATTAATAAGTCCTATCTTCATTTTATATTCCTAAATCATTTTTCTAGATTCTTTTAGTTGTAATGGTTTTTTACTACTTGCCTGATAATGGACTTCTAACTATTGAAACATACATTTAAATATCAATCACAACAATTTACATTTTTGGAAAACTAATGAAACTGTTCAATTTTTTATGATAGTTTAAAAGAAATGCCAAAAAAATTACCTCAGCTTACATAAACGGTTTTGAAAATATTCTTACATGACAGAAAACATAATGAAGTTGAAAATTTCAAAACTCTATATTGCACAAAATATAAGTATGATATAAAACAAATAGATGAATAACATAAAAAAAGTGGTTACAAACATATTATCATATCTAAGGTACATCTTCGATGTTAAGTATTTTTGGTATATTTATTTTCAAATTATTATTAACAATCATCTGATATTAAAATCATTAATTGTAATCAGAAACCTGATGAACATACATATTATATCACAATTTATAGGTACGGATGATTTACAAACAGACAAAACATGTACTCCTGCTTTTCACATAAGTATTTGCACTGGGTATGAATAGGAATCAAACCCATCTATTGCATTATTGCTATTGCATTAGCAACAAGTTGTT
Organism: Passova gellias; assembly: GCA_018249975.1. NCBI lineage: Eukaryota > Metazoa > Arthropoda > Insecta > Lepidoptera > Hesperiidae > Passova > Passova gellias. The sequence continues at coordinate 3,306 of DWUN01004103.1, forward strand.
GATGTTGCCAACAACAGGCCAATCAATGAGGGTTACCGCATTTGGTGCAACAGATGGCGCTACTGGTGTTGAAAAAGGTCCTGAAGTACAGCAAACAATACTTTATGTTTTAATTCAAACAATTTAAAAATGCAGTCAAATGTATTATTATTAATTAAATTATTATTGATTTGCTGTAGTAGTCTAAAATGTAGTAGGATTACAGAATAATTAACACCATTAGATTTATTAAGGTTCTATTTCACCACAATCTGTAAGATGTAACAGTTAGCAGTGTTTAATATTCTATATACAAGTTAAATTATTATTTTTTAAATAAGCAAAACTATTCTGCACCACTAAAGAACTTCGATAGGAAGTCTCTAGGCTTTGGTTCTTCTGTGGGCTTGAAGTATGCCATAATATGACCCTTCTGCTTCCACATTCTCACTGATTCATTTAATTCCATCTGACCCTGGAAATTTCATAATCAATATATATTATATATATATATATATATATATATATGTGTATAACATTTTATTCATTCATATATTATATAACAATATGATGTATTCAATAAACGTAACTTGGAATAATTCAAGACAAGTGTGAACAAGACCATTCTAGTCAAGTGTTCTATATCTTAGATAACACTTCACTAAGTATCTTTAAGGCATATGCCTATAATGTATTAAAAAACCACTGAGCTGTTACTGGATTGCGACCAGAGCAGTTTGGAGATTAACAACATCGTTACAATCAGGAATAATAATTACCTTGATAATAAGCATGTCAATAACTCTAATATCAGTGACATCCTTATTCTTCATGAACATTTCACGCAGCTTGTCTCGGCATTGATTCTCAGATTTTGGGATGTCAAATTCCTTCACTGAAATTATAATAATCACTTTTATTAATGCTTAATATTGAAGCTAAAAGCAGATAGTACAATATTTCATTAAGTTTTATTATATTAATTAGCTCTTTTTCGGTATAGTCGTTTTGTATCAGCCCTTAATGTTGCTGCATGTCCTGCCAATAGGCTACTGTACATACTGTCATAGTAGGGGTTGGAGGTGGTAGAACCTGTATACAGTTTGCCTGGGGAAGTACCACCACCACTCCTATTTCTACCGTGAAGCAATTGTTTTTACAATTTATGTTTCGGTTTGAAGGGTGTGGTTGCCGTTCCACGCGTATACCAGAGGCGACCATCTCAGTCCTCAAGAGTAGTGACGCATCTGTGACGGCACTGCAGACTACATACTACTATAATCACCTCATATCAAGTTTATCGGAAATGGATGTTGAAATATATACAACAAAAGCACTCCAACTTCATGAAATGTGGAAGAAAAGAATTAATTGACGTATGCAGGGTACACTATTGACAGTATCTATACAAGCAAGGTGTAGCCAACAGACTGGAATCCTAGACAATTGAGCGGATATAGTATCCGAAGTATATTTTGAGACTTGCTTTAGATAGAAGTTCTAAAGATTCAAATAAAACAAAAAATAACAGGTCGGAAAGCTGCACATTTCGCAAGTAAATAGACTCCTACGTAAAGAAAATAATTGATGACATAACAGGTACAGACCTAGGTACGGAATTTGACGATACCATGCTTTATAAAGATTCAGCACTCTAGCTCGAGCTTCTCTATCGTTCAACGATAGCACTGGCCTCACAGTTTTTGTCCCGACTTGTATAACTTGACGTGCCGACATTATGGAGGCACTATTTTATTAAACAAAGCTTTTTTCACGTTACCTATATTTTGAATTGTTGACACTGACAGCATCACATTTATGATTTATGTAACATTGACAGTTGATATATGTTAATTGTTGCAAGTCTAATGATGTCGCTGTTAATAAAAAAAAGACAAAAATGATACTCATTAAACATAAAAATACATTCAATACTAACGAAAAACTTGACACCTAACACTACCCTCTTCAATTAAAATCTTTATAACCGTACATTAAAGTATCGGTCGATTTTTCGTGTTAAGAAATATAAAGCGAACAAGTATTTTCATAGTTATTAAAATTAACTAATCGCTCAACATTGGCTTCATTTGATAACATGGATTTCCGTACATAGCTTCTGATACATTTAATACCTGACAGATATTAACTACAAGAAATAACTTTTGACTTGCGATGTTATTACAAATTTATAGTTTTCCACTTTCCTGATAATTCACATAATATATTATTGGTTTAGTATTAGGCTTGAATGAATAATACTTTAAGTAATTGTAAATAACCACCCATACTTAAGGTGGGACAGATATTTAAAATGTTTAAAGAGGTATTTATAAATGAATACTTTGAAAATAAACATACAGGCTCAGTAAAAGGCAATGACCTAATATTTTACTTATATTACAAATATGAACATAAAAAATAACAAAACAGTTTCACCTTACACGACGAATTAAACAGTTTTCTTTAGTATGCTTGCTTATTTTAGTGTACGAATACTTGCACTCCAAATAACACAAATATTATAACGGACAAGTTTTTGCACCATATTTAGGTGTTAGTTCAGAGCTGTACGGGTTGATGAGGAAGGTATCCTTCATTCGGCCAGGCATGTATGTGAAAAATATGTGTCTGAAAAAACCGTACAATTTTACAAACGACATGACATAATAAATGTTTATTTTTGCTTTTGTAATCGCCTTAAAATATCATGCTTTTTGTGTCGGAATAATATGGACAGCTATTGGTAATCTATGCAGCCACGGCGAGGTCTCAGGATTTGATAAGCCACTGACATCGAATTCTGGCGTTTGAAGATACGCATACGTATTAACTAGCATCTAATTGCCGGATTAAATAAAAGATCCATAGACAAATCGTGGTTTAGCTAAAGCAATCACATTTTTCTGGTACTATTCAAATTACTCACAGGAAAGCTTTGCTAGGATATGCATCGTACTTCATCGTAGACCACCAGAGCCTTGTCTGTTCAAGCTGTTTAAGTCTGTTTCTCGTTACAAAGTCCTCTAATAATATGCGAAACTACAAAATACAATAATTAAAAAGTTACCACTAGTATAAGAGACTAAACCTTTCAACTTGCAAAGGAAGCTAGGAAGCAAAGTTGCTAATTTAAGGACAATGTGGTAAGATCTGTTGGAAGGATCGCGATAGATTCTGTCTCGTTGACAAATTGTGACTCAAATTAGGACAAATTGATTTGACTCAAATTCTTCTTACATACCAATTTTTGAACCAAGTGGCGATGTGACCAGTTCATGTGCTCCAATTGTTTAAGCGTAAAAGGTATCCGATACGCTCTTGCTCTAAAATCTATGTGCTTAAGATCCAACCACCGGCGTTGCGATTGTAGTAATAATTGTTCTAAAAAACACACTTCGTGAAAGAGTACAACAACAACAACAACTACACAACATCACGCCAGGTCCCTAACGGGGTAGGCAGAAAGCACCGAGTGTCAAATATCTCTGTCCTTGCAAACCTGACGCACTTCATATAGATTTGTAGAAATACAACACGTTTTATTTGAATTCACGTTGAAATATATTATTATCTTAATCAAACCCTAAAGCAATTAACTACGTGCGTACACTAAACTTTAAAAGAATCATATTTAGTGTAATAATGCTGTGGTGAAATAATAATACCTTATGCATGACAGTCATGTTGTTGACATCTCTGCTGGAGAAGGCCTGCGGAGAAACGGGGTCCGCCGACAGGCTCATTAGTCCCTCCAGGTCGTTCTGAATTACGGCGTTATGCATATCACGGATCGTATTCTGAAATTAAACATTCTTATTTAGTTTTTATCGACATACAATGACGGAATATATGTGCTATGGTACATCTCTATGCCTATATCGTATGTAATATGTTTAAAAATAAAAAGTCGAATTCGTTCGAGCCGATAGGTCGGCTAACTCAAGAATTAATCGTAGGTATAATATTTTTTCTATACAGTCTTTTAAAAAACGTCATAAGCAAGATAAATGGTAAAATTATAAGCGATATTTTTCATTGCATTTCAGCACTTTTCTAGCTCAGTCTATCTAAAGGTAGGAATATTCTAGTTATACAGTGCTCTTCATAATTGGAGGAAATGTCGAGATAGAGCACGCTTAGTCTCTTTCGATTGAAGTAGGTTTATTTTCGTTGTATCAAATGATGAACGTTGTCAAATAAATACTTACAAGTACCTATATATATATATGTCCGAATAAAACCTATAGTGTTTAGTTATAGTAAACAAAAAATCGATGTCAAATCGCGCGTTTACCATTAAATATGGTACGGCTTCCAGAAATTTCTTCACGACCGGCTGGTTGGAGACTTCGCTGAGCAGCCGCGCGCCGTGACCCTCCCACACCACGCGCTGCAAGCGCCCCATGTCACATTCGTGGCACCATATCCGAATGTTGTGCCGCTTTATCACCAAGCCTACAACAAAAGTTACTTACTTACGTGTTACGAATCGATGCTGGTTTTTATATACCTATGTATATGTTATGGTTGTATATTGGATGTATTCTTTCCTTTTTGATTATAAATGAAACCAGTAATTTGTTTTCTAAAAACTATTGCACTGGCAGCGGCAGAGAGCGAGCCCTTATATCTTCTTCGAAGCGATGAATCTCACCATTGGCGCGTAAAATTAGGCGGGAAACGCTGTCATAGAGTAACTACTCTAGCCTACCCCCTAGACCTTTTTACGATTCGTGTACTCTTTGTCGCCACCCTTTCAAACCGTCTAAATTTATTAATTAAAAAACTATAATATTATATTTCTATCGTGCACAGCTCGAATGTAACAACTAAACGCAAGGCACTGAAACGTCGATGAGAAACACACATGTGTTATTTCTAGAACTGCAATCGATTGTAAAGTTCAAGGCTTGAGACTATTGTATGACGTGGAACATCTGGCATTTTTCACATCTGTGTGATAGCCACCATCATTAATAAATCATATGACCTACAAGTTGATTAAGCATTATGAACATTTATAAATGTTTTGTTCAATTTGAAAACCATGTATTAGCTTTGCATATTTATGTCCTGCATTCTAACTTACAGAACAAAAGTAAAATGTAGATAATCAATATTTCACAATGTTGCGTTTATTTTTAATTATTGTATATGAGTGGTTTTTAATTTCTAGACAATAGTAAACGGCCAGTCAGCAGTCGTAAATGGCCTCTGCTACCCATATAATTAGCTTAGTTATTTAGTTACACCAAGTAAGCTGAGACTTCATCCACATTGTAAGTAAATATAAAGTTCTATGTATTGCCATTGACAATCTTCTCAAAACAAAAATACAGTTAAATAGAAAATTTGAAAAATGGAAAACGCAAACTACACACCTGTTCACATACATACCTAACATACAAAAGATGGTTTATTTAAAAAGTAATTAATAAAACTTTAATTTTGAATACTTATTATAATTACTCTCTGCACTCCCTACGGTCCAGAATAACACGCGAAACATAAACAAACAACAACTACATTCGTAAACGCTCGCCGTGTTTGCATACATTCGATAAACGGATAAAGTCGGACAGATAATAGTATTGATTTTGTGTCAATTTATTGTCTTCAAACAGTCTGATTTTACACAAGTTGGAAACTATTCACATTTTGGAGTCATTACGTAAATAAGTTGGGCGTTATCGGGTTAGGGTTGCCATGATTGAAAAAATCAGGGATAAAACTTTTTGATATCTCTAAATACGAGTATGAACGAAAACAATATATTTTGGAATAAAGATACGGCTAGAGGATGCCGTTGTTTCAAGTAAATACAAAGAAAATATTTCTAACTTAAATATTCAAAAAAGTTCATAAAATTATACTTGCCTTGCTTACAGTTTGAATTGTGGAAGCTTCAGCATTTATTTCAATCGATTATCTTTGATATATAATTTGTAACCTCGTCTATTTACAGTTAGTTGTATATTTAACTTGAATAATTTGATGTAATGTAATGCAAATGTAACGGTAAAGAAGCGAAGGCGGGAGGGTGTCGTTTCTAAATAATAAAAGTAACAAATCGAATCATAGTGGTTAAAAACTAACTAACAAATTAAAAGCAATTTCTATGTAAATTTACTATTAATTTTAACAGAACAGTAATGTCGATGGAATTTATCAGTCATGTGTCAAGGTCGATTTTATATTATTCAGTCGTCGGAGGCTACAGACAGCATTTTAATGTTTAATGGAGCATCGTCGATCGATACAAGCGGGCCGTCGGCGTCGGCTTCAACCATGTGCTTCATAGGACATCCATTAGTGTTGTATTGACAGGTCGGTGGGTTCATTAGGTTGATTGACTGTTATTGTTCTAAATTCTATGTAGGTTGCTTGATACAAAAGTTGTAAGCCGAGTTACCACGAAGTTACACGTTAGCTTAGTAACTTAGGCAGACGTTAGATGCTAATAGACTCTTAGTTAGCGAAACCCAAGAACTGACCCAAGACTGACATAAGTTATAGTATTTGATTACTGGTGAAAACAATTATTCATTTTAAGATCGGAGAATTAAACGTTAATTGAACCAAAACAACAAATTCAAAAATGGAAAGATTAATTTATTGCAAGTTTTAAATTAAGCGTAATAAAAAAACTATTAAGTCCAATCGATTTTAGCGTTAAAATTGTAAATAATTTAATGTCCAGTTCGGTGAAATGTCGTTAGATTATCCTATTATAGTTTATAACTACTTATAGATACCAAATTAATGCATCGAAAGATTCTAAATTATTGTTAAAATATATCGAGTGTGTTTAATATCGATTTTATGAAGCGCCCGTAGTTCTGACGCGGTTACAAATTGTATGTGACCTGCCTTGCCCGGCCAATCCTTGGCAGGCGCGGAAGACACGAGGAGGAGTGACCATTAGTGGCAAATTACTACGTCTGTACTTCGAAGGGTATGTTTATGTTCAGCAATTCAACATTTGTTCTGCGACAAATAATATCGAAGCAAGAGTAAATGGCTTCCATCCAGCTCAAGACGCATTTTAGTAGACGAGTTCGTGTTATATACTAGTAAAAGAAAAAAACAGTTTGCAACCTCAAAATTGTAATAAATTTAACGTCAGATGTTTATTGTTCATTGTAATATTTTTTTTTATTATTATTTACAGTCACGTGAAATAAGTAGACGTATAAAATTACTTAAAAGAGCTTGTTAAATAATTCCTCAGTTGACCTTGAAAGGAAGATCGTTTTTAATTTAATGATATATTTTTGGCTGAACAGTCCGTTGTAGCGTTTTATGGGGAGTCGGAAACTTTAGATCATGCGAAGGAGCAACAAGTTGGCGTGTTGACTCAAGTCGTTACCGAGATTAGCATAACGGCAACTTTCCAAAACACTTCTGAACGAAATATATTCGAACGATAAGCATCGTTTCAAGCGTTATTATGTGTTCAGAACATTGATTAATGAATTGTATAAATTCTTAAAATAGTTTATCAAATAGTATCGGTCAGAGTGACCGTTATTGACTGGAACATTGCACGCGGCTTATCTGGGCTTTGGAGTTAGCTGATTTCAAGGGTACTATGCAAAATATGTCTATGAATGTATACAAACTGCATCAGGTTTGCAAGGACAGAGATATTTGGCACTGGATGCTTGCCGCCTACCCCTTTAGGTATCTGGCGTGATGGTATGTTGTTGTTTACTAAATATACCATCTATGTAAATAAATATGATTCATAAACAAAATAATAATTTTTACCAATTGATTGCGAAGTACTATTGTAAACTAAAGCAATTAATAGCGTCATGAGGAACTGGAATGTGAATATTGAATGTTCAAGTCCCATAGTCATCTTATATTTTAATACAAAATA
>DWUN01004104.1:0-11171 GCA_018249975.1 Passova gellias
AAATAACATCCATTAAATAGTGGAGAAATACTGTTATAGTTTATATGGCAGAACAACGTTCGCCGGGTCAGCTAGTATTAAATAATTACGAGATAATTATTTAGAATACTTTAACAAATTAACGCCAATGCAGCTTATGAAAAAACTGCTATTATAATATGCTGTAAATAGCAATAACACTGTTTTATATTTTTGTAATTTTCTTGTTACAAATAATAAATTGTGATGCGACGAGCATGTGAACGAAACTGAATAATATAATAATGTAGTAAAGTTGTTTGCAGAGCCTGGTATGGAAACAGTCACAAAAAATATGATACGTAGATACTGAGCGTCTACGAAGAAACAAATCGTATTGTTTAACCGACTGTCATGTATCATTGTGTAACTCTTTATCTGCACGTGTACTTCCAGTAACAAAGATAACGTTTGTTAACTAAAACAACGGCTGACGATAGTTTTAATGACGAAAAACGTACACCACAGTATATTGTAACTGCGAAATTACTATGGCCCTTTATTATGTTAGCTAATAATAAATTTGAGGATATTAGTATGTTTCCACGTTATTTGTATAAATTTTTAATGAGTCGTTACAAAGCTTAAAAAATTCATAGTACGCTGTGACAAAAAGTATAGTCTAAATTTATATGCTACCAAATCAGCAATGACATATACGAATTCAAGTTTGCGACAAAAGTCTCAAAATTGTCAAGCTACTGGCAACGCGCGGTGCATATTTTTCATAAAACTAACAGAAAAGGAACTATCCCACCACTACCACGATGCCATTACGATGGATTCATAGGAGACAGAACCTGCGTGGCTACCCAATTATTGTTAATTACGGGAACAGAAGTATAAGTACAAAAACCAATTGAGAAATCAGTGGAAAGCTACATTTATTTAAGTATTCATATTTTTAATGTTGTCGAACAATTTTAAATACTGCTTCTTCATCTATAACAACTATGTATAATTACCAAACATTTGACAAACGCAAACTGCGTGTTGCAATGCGCTATAAACGGTTTCACCTGCCGTCGAGCGCATGCGTCTGTAGATTTAAATTTACTCGTTTCATTATGGACATAAAAGCAAGGATACATAGAAATACACCGCTCAGTACGGAGACAGTATAAAAAAGGAACACAAAACACTGTTTCCGATACAAAAACCTCGTCACTTCCTCGCGGGTTTGCTTCTTAGAACTAATGAAAGATACGTAAATAGTACGCCGTACCGCACCGGCGGAACCGCGCCTCGGCGCCAAAACGCTCCGTGTGACGAACCAATGATTGATCACAACGACATTGAAAACAGTCATTGTCATCTGAATGGCGGATAATGGTTCTCCACCGGGGCTTAACATTGTATTGTACGTCTATAACAATGTTATCTGTTCTACCAAAATTCAATCAGTGTGGACGTTTTAAAATAAAATTATCGAGATTTAACGATACGATTATGTAGTAAAATCCACGTAAATCGGTTTTATTACAACTATTATAAGAGATACAACAAGCCCAATCAACTTGCATATCTCTATATCAAAAACGGTAAACATAAAAACCCAGTGTACAGGCCGCTCATAAGCCTATTCTTAATCAATTGGTCGTATAAACGTGTCTGAGCGACGGATGACGTCGACAACGCACAAGTATATTTCAACGTTAAAATCCACGCTGTCGCTTACGAAATAACCAGAACAACCTCCGATAAACAGTCGTGTGTTTAATTAACCTTTAATGTTTTGGCCTAACGAAACTTTATTTTCGATGACTTCCGATTGCGCAATTTTTTTTTGTAAATCTTACAATCTTACATGCCAAAAAGTTTAAGGTGTAAAAGCTAATTGATACAAGTGTAGGTACACGTAATCATATTCAGAAACCGCTCGTTCTAATTTTTATCGACAACATCTTTGAGTTTTCCTCATTTATCTACTTTACATTAAGTTAAAACACAAATATTTTAAGCTTGTTGGTTCATAATTATCTTTACAGTTGCATTATGGAAATCTGCCAAACTTTTGTTCTGGGCACGCGAATGCAAAACGCATTAGAGATTGAATTGCTTACAAATCATGCATCAATGTCCACGAGTAAATCAAATTGGTCCTAAGTTTAAGTTTTCTGTAGTGCCTACCCTATATCACTTGGTGTAAGTAATACCAACATACCAGGTTTCTAACGGGTATATAATGTTAAACATTATGTAATCAATTATCGCATAGATATATGTATAACATTTATATTTACTCAAATGCTTAGTACTGTGAATTACAGCCTTCCTGAGGGTCTAGAGTTCAAAATTTGACCTCTTCATTACAAAGTAACGTAAATTTTGAAAATTTGAAAAAAAAAATAGAATTTGTTGCCGTATCGGTGAAGGAAAACATTGTAATGAACCTACATGGTTCAGGATTCGCGTATCTAAATCTGTAATTTCTTGTTGTATCTAGTTAACATAATATTCAGGTTGAAATAAAGCATATCATTATATATGTTGATTTGAAAAAATAATATGAATCTGCACTCAACACAACCTTCATGCAGTTAGATAGTATAAACTTCGTAAACACTGCAGCCTACATGCAGGAAGGCAAGATTGATTTTGGCTCCGTGCAAAAATATCCTTATCTGAGAGTTATTCACATCGTATAATATACCTCTAATGGGTTTTCGGCACTTGAAAACTAGCCAGAAACGATAAAATGCACATCTGGTTACTCACGAGAGTTCAGATTGATATACAACCACACTTTAATGCTTTTAGTGCCAAAAATGAGCTAAACACTTCCGACTGCGCGGTCGTTACTGCACAGAACGCGTTAAATACCACACTTTTATGGAGTCATGAATTTAAAAAGAGAATTTACGCAGTATCTTAGACAATAAACGTACAATATAGGTGAAATGCAACAGAAAGTTATCTTAAGCACGCCTTTAACCACTGGCGATTGATTGACTACATGATGCACCATATTTTTTATATTGTTATAATAATATTATTTGTACGTTAGGTAATCCAGAAATTTTACATTGAAATCACATATTCAAAATAGTGCCACATTTGTAAATATAGTAACAGTTTGATCGCTTTGATTCTCGAATGACTTGTGAAATCCTAGTTCACTTGCTCAATACATTAATCAATATATGTACATATTTTAAGTAGTCTCCCGTGTCTCATATCTATACACAGTACGTTATATACCTACATTATTTTTTTATCATGTCAATTTTTTTTTATGGACACTTTTTGTTGTTCATTATGATTTCTTAATAGTTAAATGTACTATTTCATTAAAATAACATTAATGTTATAGAGAACCATTTATAGCGCATAAAAACTCAACACAAAAGCAAAGTTTTGCTGATCGTTGAACGCATTTATTAAGACAATGTTACAATAGAATATTAGAATAAACAATTCTCATAAGATCCTAGTACGAGGCATTTTTATGTGCCCACCTTGTGAAATCGAGTGTGAAGCCTAAAAGATGCTTTGTTCCATCGATGACTAAAACAGTTTCCATATTAAGGCATCGGACGCCAATAGCTACATAGCATATTTTCACTAAGATTTGTGTTCTAATACAGTACTTTGACTTATTTACTACACGTAAACCTGTGACAGATAAATACGTAGTAATAAAATAACGTATTAGTTTGAATCACAAAAAATAGCAACAAGACAAAAAATGAGCTGACAGGTCTTAACGTCTCGTAAATGGATCAGCCCCTGAGGCAGTCTGTCGACACGTCTTACCTAACCGCACCTTGAGCGTACATTTACGTAACATATACAGTATACACACTTATAATATGTAGATAAGTTATCAAGTGTTTAAAATGTGGAAGCAAAATAAACATCTCAATAAATTGACATTCTAATTTTAAACTTTTGATGTGGCTGGTTTTTTTATTCCACCCTTTTTATTTGTTCACTGTTGTACCGGGACTCCTCTCCTAGTGAGTGGGATTTAAGCCGTAGTCTTGCGTAGCAGCCACTTGTGATTACTACCTGCACGTTTGCAACTCCAGTCATAGTCGATTAAAAAAATATTCCTGTATTAGTCTTTGACCACAATACCTCAGTGCAAGTATAAAAATCGAGTAATAAAATTGTATATAAGACAGAACGTAGTTCAGAATCAGTAAAAATGCTTATTACTTTATTCATCAAATTTCTGTATACTCAATGTATTTATAGAATTAATTGTTTAAATACAATTAAAATGCTTTATAAGGAATTCTTTGAATTGTGGAACGCATTGTCAGCGAAGACTTGAAAAAATGTTTTAATTGACGGCACGACAAAAACAAGAAATTCCCGGAATATGCACGAAAACCTGTAAGCTGTAGTTCAAAGAGTAACAATAATGCTGTTTGTAAGAATAGTAACGGAATACAGATTTTCATCTTTATTACTTCTGGTGAAAACAAAAGAAAACATACTAAAAAATTATAATTATTTCGCTTTCTTCAATTAAGATTTTTACTATGAAATAGAGTGCAAATGCTACTGAATATTGTACAATGACTGTAGCGTAATAAATGATGAATATTATGTAATGACAATTGTTAAATAAATTCTAATTTTTCGCAATAATTGGAAACTTGTTTATTATCATGTTTTACCTATGCATTATTATGAAGTACAAAAATGAAACGAATCGGTTAGTCAAGTTTTTACGGAATTCTCAGAACAATTAGAAGGTGAGGAAGCAATAAATTAGCCGTGGGAGTGTCTAGCGATAGGATTCCCGGAGATGTGCTTTGAAATGATCGTTTATATGAGGAAGGGATCAGACAACACGATGACAGCTGAACTGTAACCGAATACTTATATTAATTAAATTTGTGTACACATTATTTTAGGTAAAGTAATATAACAGTTTTATAATATAGGTAACTATTGAAGCGTAACGCCATTATATTTGTTAAAGTAGTTCCAATGAAATATGTGAAATTCTTGCAAAAACTACAATCCAAAACATTTCTATGGTAGAGATATTTCGAATTTGGAAGCTATGACTGATCAAATAAAACAGCCCTTAACTCTACTTGGTGCGGATCATTGCGTTGGATGTTGAAAGTTATTTGGAAATTCAATGCTCGCGCGTAATCGTACCGTTCGGACGATTTATTCATATGTATCGCGTGAAATATAAGTGGATGCGTTCAAGAGTCGTCATTTATTAGATCGTTCAGAACGGCACTGGTGCTGTATATTTTTTCCATCCATTATACACTCATTCTTGACAGTAAATACATTGCGTTTACTACCCACACAGATATAACACACTTTCTTCTATTGAAAGAAACATCCACCCACGAGAGTATTGACACGAATCGTACCGGTTTCAAAATGTAGTGGAGATTTCCGAGTTTTGATATTCTGTTACATAACACCCTCAAAGATATTAATGGTCGTATCGCGTTACACAATTTTAATACGCATGCATATCACACATTACGTTAAATGTGCACTTACATATATACGTACACATTTGTCTTACATTACTCGACGTAACATAGTTGAGAGACGATGGTACTGGAAAAAAATTTAGGAAACGAAACCAAATATTTGCATACGAATCTCGGCAATATTAATAATTCTCTTATGATTTTAAAAGCAATTAATCTTACGACAATTTAAAGTGTTCATTGACGAATCTTAATAACTTACATAAGTTATTAATTAATCTTAACTTTTTTTTAATAATTCAGGTTACGTCAATTTTAATTGCATTGACAAATATCAGCAAATTATTATGTTAATTAATTGACCTTTGTGTGGTATAGTTTTTCAAGTATTTCAGGTTACGATAACTTTTAGTATCCATTGACAAATTTTAGTAACGAACAACATTCATATACATATAATTAATACATATAATTAATATATAATCTTTTAAGTGATTTATATAATGATTAGTATTTACTAATACAGTTAGTTAATATATATAGACTATAGTTGCCGATATACGAGTATGTACGTAATTAAGTCAAATTGGTTATTTGTAACTCAAAAATGGATAAATAAATCAATAAATGAAATGTGTAAGTTGTTTCATAAAAAAGGGTACCTGGTAGAAGGTAAAATTACACTGTTACATTTATATGCAAAGTGGCAAATTACTGCCTTTTACAGAATACACTTTCGCCTTCCAGCCACACGATTCTGCAGCCGACTTTCGTGAAAATATTCTCCGTACAGTAAATTATACACTGTCATGTTAGAAAATTGTAAACTGCTTAGAATGTATACTCTAAAGTGTTTTAGAACACACTCTTAATTGTCAAATAATGAAAAAGATATTCGCAATTACCCAATACGAATTATTCGCAAGCTTGCAATGTGAATGACCTTATGCAAATCATACCTAACATATGTAAATCGATTATAATGAGTGCGCGTAAAAGTTCAATGTTCATTTATAAATACATATAATAGGCAAAACGTATTCTTTTAAATAATATGTGGTGTCAGTAAAACACAATGCCCATATTCCGTAACAGATTTAAGAAGTTGCGAATAATCTGCGAATGTGACGAATCAACAGAAAGGTCAAATGTTTTGTAGTCAGAAGCCCGAGCATTCACACGAACAAGTCAGGTCAAATGAACAGAAAAGAGGATCTAACACAGAAACTACAATTTATTCTAAATGTTTTTCTTCAACTACAAACAGCAGGTAACTTAAAATTTATTAATCAAAATTGATACAAAAAATTGCTTTAGGTACTAAATCAGTTGATTCTATACAGAAAGTTATGTGTATATGTAACTAGCTTTTCACCGCGACAATGTAGGAAGAAGAGGAGTATTACTTTATGTATATCGGTTATCCTATAAACGACTGACAAAGTAATGAGAAAGGGAAAGGGAGATTGTTTCCCGGTCACGAGACTGATGTTTCTCTCATTGACCAGTACTGAGCAAATTGGAAAATATGCACAATCAATTAAGCATAATATACCACCCACATTGCCCGGGCACCGTTTATAAAGCGGCAGTACGCTTCCGCTGCATGACAGGCACTTTGATGCATTAACGTTTGCCTTTCAAGCCGCCTGCCCTCGAAAACCGGCAATTATTGTGCATTGTGTAAAATTTCCTCAAACTCAACAAACGTCGAGATCGGCGGTGTTCGAGCCGAAGGAATTTGTTGGAAATAGATAAGACGTACAAACTACCTACTTATCTTAAGGTTTACTTTGTAGTCTTTACATTGACAGTATTCGGACGACGGCGAGACTTGGACAGTTAGAAAAAAGAAATTACGGATATAAATCATCGAAGTAATGTGGAGTTCGTTATACCTATTTAAGAAGACAGTGACATCATTAACACATTACACATCGTATAAAAATATGTATTACATAATTATTATTTATTAAGTACGAATGAGGCAATTGCAAGAAACCATTAAGGAGTGGCGAGTTCCCAATTAGTTGAAGATCCTAGTGTTGGGAAATATGTACAAATGGCTCATGTTGATTGTGTGGTAATTTTTTTATTTCAGTGATATCAATAGTAATTCCTATTTCTTCTATGCGAACACACAGTAGGTACAATCAATATCTCTAATATTATATCCGCTTTTTAAATAGCTTTCTTTGTAGATATTGCATGTTTATTCTCTGTATTGTTAGAAACACCGAATGCAATCGAATGATATTAATATTTAAATCACCTTAAAAAACTCGTGGTCTGTTGTTGTCGACTTGTCTTTTAATACTCACCTTGAGATTACGGTTAATCTATACTAATATTATAAAGAGGAAAGATTTGATTGTTTGTTTGTTTTTGTATTGAATAGATTTCGAAACTACTGGACCTATTTCAAAAAATCTTTTATCATTAGAATCCTACATTATCCCTGATGAACATAGGCTATATTTAATACGAAATAAATAGGATTAATTCTATCCCGAAATTCCCACGGGATCTAAAGCTCCGCGGGTAGGTACTACCGCGAGGCACAGCTCGTAATTAAATAAATGCACGGGTTTTTATGATGAAGCCAATAAATTGCCCCGGTGTCAGCTACATTAATGTAGGTTACAGATGAAGCAATGTTACTGGCATTAAATCTAATATGTAATGTTAAAGATTTGAAGAGTGTTTTAAGATTATCCAAAACCACGCTCCTATGTAATGCATATAAGGAATTTAAGTGCTTTACACGCCTGCCTAACTGAACGTACGTAAATAAATTTTATTTATGATTAACTTGAATTTATTAATTACATAGTTCATAAATAAGGAAGCCATTTAAAAGCCCTCAGATGTGAGGAGTGTTCATCGACCACTAAAAACTTTCCCGTGTATCCTTTACTTAACGTTAAGGCCATTTTGCATGTAATATACAAATTATACTAACAAGTCCTCATAGAGATTTCTAGAATAAAAATTATATTGTTAAGTAGATTTTTCTTGATTAAATGATTTAGTAACGCAAAAAAAGTTATTTTCTACATAGTAACAATTCGAATATTTATATAATTAACTTTTGGGAACATGATACATATTTATATTTATATAAGTAACATTTGGGAACATGATTTATAAAAAACAGTGTACTACTACCTTCCTTTTTGCGACCATTTAGCGTCCCCCATTGATTCTTCAACCCTTCTATTTCGCTGCGTAAATTAAGTTCACTCGAGAAGATCTTCTGATGCGCCAAAAGATTTTTACGATTGCTTTTGGAATCCGTTTGAAAAAACGAAACAAATTTGTGCAACGGACTCATTGTTATTCAAGTTGCTTCAACCGTACAGCACATAAAATATTGAGTTCAGATGGACATAACGTTTTAAAGTCATTTAATAATTAACACTTCCCGTCACTAAATATAAATATATTTAAGAGATATTATAATTTTTTCACAATTTTATGCGCACTAATGTTTTTAGTTCACTCTAATATTACAGTCATGAAATAATGTGCAGTAAACACACAGCAAACACAAGTAACAACAGCGGTAGTTTTTGGACGTCGCTGGCCGACCGCTACTGTGGCAGTGTCGCCTACCATTCCTTCGCCTAGACTCGCGCACTTTCTTCAGCGATTTAAAAACTTTCATTGGCTGCCGCTCACCCTGGATTTATCGTGACAAACGGTTTTATGCGTCACATAATGTATAATACGTGCTTTTCAAGCAACAACTGATAGTTCCTGCAATTAAGGTTTTTCTTTTTTAATTCTCTCTGCACTACCTTATCATTATTTCTTTGAAAAGAATTCATCATATTCCAATATAAATGTATGCTTCGTTTTATTGATTTCAGGCATTTCTACATGCCCATAAAAGCTAACTCAATTTAGTTTTAAAAAGGTTATAGGGAAGATAATTCTGCCGGTAGCCAATTGAAAAGGCCTGCCTAAATTTCAATGATACTTATCAAATGTCTTAAATATATAAACGCAATTATATAGGTCAGCCAGTCATTTAAAAGCTAAGCAAAATAATGTTACGCCAAAACATTTGTAACGACCATTTTGCATATGACACATTATTATTGTACTTTATTAATTTGAAATTTATATTTTTGATTGTCGGTGTAGATCTAACATTATATATATTCCCAAGAGGCGTTAACAACAAACTATACCTAACTTTTTTTGGTTATGTAAAGCCAGCTGGCACATGACGCGATGAGCAATTAAAATTCGTTAGTACAGTATTATTTGTGTAATCGCGAACAGTAAAAGTGTATTACTGTAGCGATGTGCGAATTGTTCCAGTTGAATTTCATGTACTGCATACGCTTTCTTTTTTTTTCTGTTGATAATTTGAGTGTAACGTCACAATAATTACCTTTGAATTATCTTCGTTATAAAACGACAAAGATTTTTAAACGACTGCTTCGTTTTATACTAAAAACAAACGTTTGAGTTTAAATTGTAGATGGGATTCCTCTGAGAATGAGAAGATTTATATGAACATTTTTTTTAATGTTAAGAATGAACAAAACGTGCAGGCAGCAGTTACGTTTGCCCGCTGCCGCCCATGGACGTGTGTGGATTTCAACGCTGTCATGTTTCTATTTATTTATCTAATGATTTAGTACACCAGAAAAAAATACATTGGCCAGGCTCACTATGAAAGTTTGTATGTACAATGTATTTACATTCTGTTCAACTTTTCAGACCTCTTAATGGAAGAACATACGGACCTACACATTTATTGGAAGTTGCAAGCGGTTATTACCTATATAAAATATCCATATAATACGTATATTAGCTTTCCGTTTATCATAAGATAGAAATTTAATTTCCTTATTTAGAACCAGCTAACATATGTGGAATTGCCCCAATTACTATAGCTAGCAGAACTTACAGAACCGATTGCTTAGAATTATTCCTGAAGCGACGCCGCACACCACGAAGACTATAAACGTTTAATATGAATATTATTTCCAATCGAACAAATTGAGAAACACCTACATGATATTTTTTGTCTCAATTTAAATATATGTTCTCAGATCGGGCCATATAAACACTTTCACTTCTATTCCACGAAAGAATCACCTACACAACCACCCACCATTTAAATGTTTAATGACCCGTATTCGCCTATTGCTTTACATTAAGTTGATGCAACTTTGTTGTTAAGAACATCGTTTTGTGAATAATATTTTCTAAGCAATAGTGTTTTATACAAAACTAGCTGACCCGGCAAACATTGTTCTGGATATAACTTATAACAGTATTTCTCTGCTATATAATTTATGTTACTATACATATAATCCTTTCTCTTCAATCACTCTATTTGTTAAAACAAACCGCATCAAAATCCGTTGCGTAGTTTTAAAGATCTAAGCTTATATAGGGACATACAGCGGAAAGCGACTTTGTTTTATACTATGTAAATATAACTCTTAGTATTAGTACACAAACACACAAAACTATTACTTCACAATAATGTATAAACACGCGTGTCAGAGACGTAACAAAGAAACCTAAGAAGAATAGACAGTCGTATCACTATCAAGGCAATCTCTTCCAGACAACTTTAGGTAAGCACTCTAGAAACCTTATTATAAAGCTAAATATTTAAGAGAATTATGTATAATCTTCTTCTTACATAGTATAAAACAAAGTCGCTTTCTCTGTCATGTCATGTCTGTCATGTCCCCTTGTTCCCTTAAA
>DWUN01004105.1:0-11171 GCA_018249975.1 Passova gellias
ACTTAAATACGTTGAAGATATTGTTTAAATTATATTTGTAAACAAACTTTATAACTGCTAAAACTTGTTAGATTTTCACTTATTAAATAAATGTTAGCGTTCATATTTTACATACCTATTTAGATAAAATTGACTACTTTATTAAACTTTTAAAAAAGATAACATTATTATAAACATAAAGTATGTAGAATCTACTTTTAATACATCAATGTAAAACATAAATTTGACTTACAAATCGGTTATTTGCACTCTTTGTTTCAATTGATAACAATAACAATAATTTTTATCCTTTTATTCCATATCGTTAATTAACTTTGTTAACTTAAAGAAATATCTCTATACGGCGGAATGTTTTCCAGTTATAATACCGGTATGTTTATATTCGTAGTCTTTGTCCGGTCTCTTCAGGGTATCGCTTGCGACTGACTCCCCGTTGTCTTTAAGTAGGCCTTTTTTGTCACTGGAATACAAAAGATGTTTTGCCAATATTGTATTGGTACATTACGTTTATTTGCACTTGTCGAGGAAAGACATCAAGCCACTTTCATCTTAATCAATAGTATCGAGTAAGAAGCTGGCATGAGTACAAGTCTTATCTTGGATGTAACATAAATTGAGATGAACTTGAAAAAACATTATGGTAATAGCACCCTAATGTCTCGGTATAACCGTTTCGGCTTTCTCGTTTTTAACGTTCTAATTACTTTTCCTAAGTCTGTG
Organism: Passova gellias; assembly: GCA_018249975.1. NCBI lineage: Eukaryota > Metazoa > Arthropoda > Insecta > Lepidoptera > Hesperiidae > Passova > Passova gellias. The sequence goes on from DWUN01004105.1 coordinate 721, forward strand.
GAGCATAAAGTTTAATGATGGTTACTTTAATTTACGTACCAATTTAATAACGCCTGATTGAATTTTGCCAACTTCTCAAATTATCGAAACTGAAGAAATGTTTTAAACTATCCACACAATTTAAAAAAATCTCAGAAGTAAGCGATCGGTTTTAATATATTTTCTTTGTGACATCATATTCACAGCACGGCAGTGTATTGTGTACAATAAAGAATTCATATACTTATCAAATATGTATTAAAATAGAATCTTAAAAACTTAGACCCGTATTTTTTTTAGATAGATTAATGGGGTACCATTATGTCTTGCAGATAGTATGTAGGTACAGTTTTACGAGTCTTGCTTTTGCTTGCCAAATCGAAATACGGAAAGCCATAAATATTACTAGTGGACTGCGACTAGACGATCCATTCGGAGACCCAGTAGAGTATGGAAGTTTATTTGGAAGAAAACCAAGCTCTGGCCGGTTTTGTAACACACAAATTTTAAAATCTAAACGGGAATATAACAGAAGACACAATAAAAGTTAATGGACTTTTTCATAGTTATCTCGATATGACAACCACACCTACAAATAGACAAGTAATATTAACACGTTTTTTTTTAATTTCTCTTGGTGCTTTCTTCCTACCTTCCATGACCTGGTGTAATAATAATAATAATATGTAGCATTGATAAATTATAATATGAAAATATTACCGTGACTGTATATTGTCTTCTATTCGTTTCTTATTTTTCTTAAAGCTACAGCTAGCGATGATTCCCTGTCTTCTCCAAACGAAGAGGATTACATCGAATATTGCAAGGCATATAAATACGACCACCACAGCAATACCTATTATAATCCCAGCTGACATTGCAGGTGTAGATTCGTCTGCAGCTGTAATAATTCCATTTTTTTCAAATAACAAAGAATTTATAAACAAAAAAGCAAACATTTGATAATGGAGTCTCTTTTCATCAAAATTCAAATGAAGCAGCATTAACACCAATTTTACCCTTACATTAATGTCTCTGTGATTTAGAAAGTTTCGCTAATCTAAGAATGATTTATTGTGAGAATTATATATGATTATTATAAATTTATAAATAATTAAATGAATGTTGACTTATATATATAAATATATTACAAAAGGTTCAAACTAGCAGTTAAATGTAGTTTCATCGAAATATATTAAAAAAGAGTCAAAAATATATTTAACGCACACGTAACGTCCATACAAAAGGCACATAAATTAAAAGAAATAGTCTGACCTGGAGTAGTGACATAAATGGTTGTGGTGGGGGAATTTCCGAGTGAATTGTGAGATAGTATTTCAAAGTAATACGTTGTATTGGCGTCCATTCGATTTAGCTGAAACTCTGTGGTCGGGTTAATTCGCTCCTCTATGCATAATACCTTTTCAATTGATCCATTGATTATCTGGAAACGTTTATTGTTCGGTCTCGTTACGTTGTTTGATTTCAAGATTTCAAGCCGAGATCTGTAAAGTTAAGCTACACAGGGCGCGCTCGGCGCTCGGATAGGTGACCGCTTTTTCCACGAGTGTTTTCATATTTTAAAAAGCCGGTTGACCAGTTATTTCCGAAATTCCGGTGGAATGAGTAGATTCCTAAGTAGAACTTCAATATGAAATAGATAACAAAAAAATCACTCGGAACTTACCGGACAATATCTGACCAGGTGGTAATCGATTGGCTCGCCGTTGTCATCGGGAGTTACCCACTGCAGGACTCCAGCGCTACCGGCTGTCTCCGAATCGGACAGCCAGACAATTTGCTCTGGCGTTGATCTGATCAAGCGTTTCTAATTAATTTACCATAAACAAGGGGGTATCCTTTTATTCAATGTCCCCTAAATATGTTCCATGAAACACTTATTCACACAACCTATTTTGTTGGGTAAAGTCGAAAAGGTACATATTACCATTACTCTCAATTACGTTGTCTATCGTCTATCAGGGTATTTATTTAAAACTCTCATGTATTGTTAACTATAAATAGGTAGATTTCTATCATAGAATATCGTAATGTAACAGTAGATTTTTACACAAAAGTTCGATCAGGATTTTTGTGTTTCCTCGACCCGTTGGATCGATAACTTTAAGAAGTCTGGACGCCATCGGCGAAGGATCAAGTTTAGCGGCGTACCTCGGAAGGAGCCTTTGTTGAACAGCGGAACAACACAAAGACGACTATGAGGATGATGACAATAAAGCTCGGTCGTATCGATACGTTGCCCTAATAAACATTTTAAGAATTTATGGCTAGATAACTAATCTACAATTTGTTCAAAATGAGGTTTTTTTAATGTCTGTTTAAAGTTCCTGATTAAAATCAGCTATTAATATTAAAATTTTGATCATTTAGTTAAAACATTCACGAGTCTTATCGAGGGATTAGTGATATAAACAGTATCGTACAGATGTTGTATATATTATCTAAGCAGTTCCACAGCAATTCGGCCTAATATGCGATGTGATAGCAATCGTCATTCAACTGAATGTTATTACCCAATTGCTCTACTATTAGCTATAATACCCAATACCGGAAATATACTATAATTCTCTCTAATATATTGGTATAATTAATGATAGTAAGCTTTATCCTAAATTATTTCTCTATTAGATCTATTACTACCTTACCATTTATAATATCCTCTAATTGAGTAATGGCGATTACAAAAAAGGTTTCGGCATAAAGTTATGAGTATCATTAAGACAACTATGTACCTTAGACTTTCTTGCGACTTATACTTACGGAATGCATTCTACAATGGATTTCAAGATTATCTTATTCTACATAGAAAGCGGAAGTCAATTAAAGTAAGTTATAAAATTGTTATTACCATATAGTTTTAAGAGCTTTTATGCGTTTAAAATTTCTACGAGAAAATGGATTCTACGAGGTGTTTATTAACGCTAACTTCAGTTTAGATATAGTAAGTTTGTATAGAGGTAGATTGAGTTTTGCAACGAGAATAACAGAATGAAATATAAGCCGTGAAGCCACTTCGGACTTCGAAATATTAATTGATGTAACTTTTGCTATTGTGTCGGGCGCAAAGTTAGTGGATACAATAATAAAACTTACTTTTCGAGAGTAACGAATTCCAAAATCTCGCTCCAAGGACCCGCACCAACGTTATTTACAGCAGCGATTTTAACATAATAGGTAGTGTTTGGTTTCAACTTGTCGATTTTAAACGGCCTGTTCTTGGACCAAGTTCTATTGATATGTATATCAGTTATATTGTAGTTTTCAGACTCGTCATATTCAGATGTGAATCCAATAACGGACGGGCCCATGATATTTTCCGGTTCCTTGATGTCGAATATTATAGTTGTTGAAGTTTTATTTATAACCGATACCTGGAATAATCGGTGTAAATTAAAGGTATATATTTAATTCGAATATATATAAATTATTGTTTGCCTGTTAATGCCATGGACATTTTTGGTTCACAGATTCACATTGTTTATATTGATCTCCACCAAATGGTTTTTTCATTCGCTGTCACCTATAAGACTATGTACTATATTATCTTTGTATTATTTCCGTTGAGAATTAAAGATTAATTGTTAGAACTATTTCAGTGGTGCAAACACAATACAAAGTGTCAAATACTATTGGAATATTATCCAACTTCAAAAACAAAGGAAATTCTGAATAACGAAACTGTCCGACTGTATCCATCTGTTCTGTTTTTTTTACTTAATGTACACATACGTTTGTAACAGGTGGCGGCGGAAAAGCTTCATGAACTGTTATAAATTTCTTCGCTTCTCCTAAGTCGTTGGTTGCCGTACACTCATATATACCAAACATTGTATCCTTATTAATTAATAATAGTATATTAAGCACATTTTTTTCTAATAGATCATTTACAGCTACTTGTTCTTGAGTCGGTATTGTGTTACCCTGATACCTGAAGAGGACAATAGAAATAATCATCAATGGAACGGTTCTGAATATTCAGACTACATTAAAATATTTTATCCAATTTCATTAGTAGGTATTATAACTGATTAACATAATAAGCTATGACTGAATAAGCACATTTAACTTTTAATGGTTATTGGTTTAAGCTACCTGTATAATTTAATTTCTACGTAACTACGTAACATCACGCCTGTAATCGGCGAAGGGGTAGGCAGAGGAGTGTAGTACACCCCCACATTTCACCAGTTACGTTTAAGTCCCACAATGGGATAGGTGGTGAGCCTATTGCCATGCACCGGGCACACATCCAGACTTTGAGTCACTACTAGAAATTCTAATTAAAAAAAATCCAGCAGTACCCAACCCGGGATTTGAACTCAGGACCTCCCGATCGGCAGTCGCACTAGCAACCGCACGACCAACGAGGCAGTCGTTCGTATAACTAAGTGTTTAATTCTATTATTTACTCACTTCCAACTTATTGTAGCTGGTGGATTGCTATCATTTTCACAACTTAAATTAACTGTATGTCCATTCCAACCCCAAAGTACTTCCGATTCTTCTTTGAAGTGCGGTTTACGTAATACCGTTATATTCGTCTCCTGAGATGCGTAGTCAACTAAAATGTTATCATAATCGCGATTTACATAAATTAACAATTTATTTTAAAGATTTATAACGAATCACTTATCCAGTTGTCTAATTACATTATGTAATTGAACCTCAACATGTTCTCATAATTTGGATCGATCAAAGTTCAAAATCATGAAAAGAAATTTGCATGACAAACAGTAACGAATTTATACATATAATATTACAGTCGTGAATTCTAAATAACGTCAATTTGTTACATTACCTTCATTGGTTGCATTACAAATGTAAGTACCAGAATGGATACGGTTAACTTTATGAAACGATAAGTAATATTCAATTTCCGAATCATTTTCTTTGATATGTCCAGTTATGCTGTGAGAAAAGAAATATAGCAGTATTAATCAAAACGTCATCCATAACGGCACAAAAGAATTTATAAAGGAAAATGTATATCAGTAAATTTATTTCAGGGTTTATGCATTTGCCCTATGTAAAACACGTACAACATATGTAATGATATTAATAAATACCAAAATTAATTCTATGTAAAGTAGTAAATAGTACATTTGAGCAATACTTAGTCATAACTATAATTATGATGTACGTATACTCACAGTTCTTTATTCTAAGATGGACAGAATTATGTATGAGATATGTAACAGGCAAAATTTCAACAAAAAATCGAATATAACTCACCCGTTATTATCATGTTCTTCTCCTTTAAATATAATTTGAATTTGGGGTCTTGGTCTCCCATAGGCTTTACAAATAAGTTGTATTATAGAACCTTCTGTCGCTGTTACGTTATCAAATTCTGTGATTACCGGTGGAAATAATACCTATATTGATGAATAATAAAAAAACTATAAATAATTATTTGTGATTTCTACCATGGCTGCCGCTGTTCTCTTATTTTTTTAAAATCTCATTTCCATCAGCAAGTCAATTACCGTTTTACTATTAACCACCTGTCTTCTTTTAGAAAAAGAACTGGCAAAACTTGTCTGCTGACACCTGGTAGTCTATTAACACTACAGTCTAGTCAGCCTGTTGACTATAGGTGTTGGCAGAATTCACTTGCTAAATAAAAAACATGAAAAACACCAAGGTTTTCAATAAGGATGAAATTCATTGCAATCTTTCTGTTCACCATTGAGCGATATTCATAACTAATAAACTTTGTAAAGTTAGTAGTGTCTGTATTGTTTATTGATATAACATATTTAATATGTGACATTTATATAAACACTTACTTCAATTTCAATTTCCTTTGTAGCATTTCCCGCTAGGTTGCTCGCAGTACATTCATATATACCTGCATCTTCTGGACTCATGCTATTGAACATTATTTTATTGGTCATTTTGGTCCAATTTACATTGCTTTCATTTGCTCCCTAAATTACGAAACATTGTCGATGTAGCAAATTAATTATTATTGTTAATATTCAACTTCTTTTCTTGGTAGTAGACTATTATGAGATACTGTTCTGTATTGTCGTGTAATGTTTTATTTATAAAGATGGAGACAATTTAAACAGAATGACAAAAAAATTAAGCTGTATAAGAACATAAAAAAAAGTATTACAATACGTACTATGTTCGAAATTTTTCTCCAACTATATTCAGGATGTGGCATTCCATTTGCTACGCATTCTATAGTCAGGTCTTCTCCCGAAATAACTGTGTTTTCACGAGAAGCAAGAACCTTTTCAACAACTGGTACGTACATTACCTAAAATTAATTTTTATTCGTCATTAACTTTTGCGAACTTAAATAAATATTGTACCATCATTCAATTTTGCATTGATATATGAACAGTAGTGTGAGAAAAGAAAAGAATCTTCTAGCGAGAAAATGCATTTGCTTTGTTTAGACAAACGCTGGTCTCCTTTGTTTGTTGAATGAAGAAAAGCGTTTGATACAGATACGATCATTAGTTGCGCTGGTCCTAATTGAAATACCTCCACTTTGATGTCTGTATCGATGGCTTCGCCAGTCTCGGGGTCCAGAGCAGTACATTTGTAAGCGCCTTTGTCTTCGTTCGAAACGTTTTTTATTGTTAGTCCGCTCGATGTTATTTCGTATTTTTCGACATTTGGCTGCAAGTGAAAATTTCTGTTTCAATAACGTTCTTACAGTGATGCGGTAACATAAACATAACATGGTACGTTAATGGCCATGATAATTTTATAAATGGCAAAGTAACTCAGGATCTCTGTCTATTCACTTTTAAGGATAAACCAACTTTCGTGAATTTTAATTTTAAAATGGAGAAAAATTTAACAATAAAAGAGTTGATTAATTATAATCAATGTGTCCTTGAAAATTGACTTAGGAAACTCCCTGTGAGGTTTTACTTAGTTTTAGTTAGGTAATATTGTGAACTATATCATAATATAACGTAATGCACTTGCCTCAATTAGACTCTGTTCTTTATGCCACGAGATTATGAGATTAGAGCCTCCTCTGGCCTCGCAAGTAATCGGCGAGTCTTCTCCGCTTACTATGTATTGGTTTTCGTTTGTTTGTACGAAATAAGGAGGATCTGTGAAGTAATAAATTTATCAGGTCATACAATATGTATATAGGTACATTATGCATAATAGAAATATTGCAACCAAATATACGAATTTAACAGAAACAAAATTTTAGAAATATGTCCTCCTTATCATATTTCTTCATGTACCTATGCTTTCTTTAGTAAATATTAATAGCGACAAAATTAAATGTATAGGTATATATCAATGCAAACAGACCACTACTTATTGGTAAAAACAAATATTAGTAAACTATATGCAATAAAGTATATTGACATACGAATAATGTAAATTTTTACTTAGTAATGTAGCCACAACAGTATTAGTAAAGACAATTTTTATATATTCATACATACCGTACGCTTGAACATCATAATTGTGGGAGTATTCCTGACCCTTGTATACGGTGACACATTTATAAATTCCCGATGCAGACTTGCTCACGTTAGACACGAACAAGCTGTAAGTGTTCTGGTCTCGCCACTCTGTGTACACGTTTGATTTTGTACCTGGTCTTGTGAAAACAAACATATCCTTTAGGTTTATAACTGAAAATGGGTCAAACGCCTTAACGTCAACTGTATCTCATATAATAGAAACTGTAGGAAACGTGCACTGTGCCGCAGGATAAGCGAATAAAAAGCGAGGAAATCTGTGAGGACACCGAAAACCGTGTCTTGCGAACGAAATCTCCAACTGACTACAACTTTTACAAATACAAATTCACATACACTGTACCATTAGTGATTATAATAGTGACCAAGAGATGGCGCTATACATATGTATCGATTTACAATTAAATGCAACTTAAAAGTAACAAAATAATCAATTATAAACAAAATATTTTAACAACGATTGTGTCGCCTACAGAAACAAATTCTTTTTATTATGAAAGTTTTCCAAGACAGTCTTGAGCCCATTATCATTAACTGTGCGTTGTTTTCTATATTCCAGAGGTCTTAAATTGAAGGCTGCTGATACTTTTTGGCATCTACTAAACCATAAGACATCTTCACAGCATACAGCAGTGCAAACTATACTGTTTCGTGGTTTATTACGGGTTTGTGACGGAATAATGGTGAATGGTTTCTACAGCCAATCTAACAGTGATATTGTTTAGGCTCACTAAAATAACATTCAAACATGCTAATATGTCGCATCGTGTTTACATAATCCGAATATGAGCTTGTTTATGCTTGGATATGTATGATCCAAATACGTAATTAGTTGTATTCCCCGAGTTGAAATTTGTATCAACAGATGAATTGTCATTGTAATGTTAGTTACATGTAAACAGAAATCAAGATAAGCCAACTAACTAGTTAGAATACATAATGAAAATAGGAACTGAAGAAGATATTTTTTATGCGGATCTGGTTCCTTTAAATAGTATATTCTAGCATACTTTAAACATGTTTTAGATCTTAAGGAATGAAATTTTTATACTACTATTATAATTTAATTTAATAAATCACGTACCATAAACAAATTCATAAAAGTTTTTTTTAAAAACTCTTAGCGATAAAAACTTTTCCAAATTCATATAAAGGCATTTTTCGTATAATAGCTTATAATCTATATTACCCCAGTTTAGATATTTCTCGATTGTTAACGTCCAGCCATCTCAGCGTCACGGCACCCGGTTCCGAACATCGACATTCCTTATAAAACGAACCGCCAGTTAGAATTTTTGAAGATTCACTAAGGTTCGTGGTAAAGCAGCTTTCGGTTCCTGTAAATGAAGAAACAATTATTTTAGTAATAAATAATATGATAAGGCCTTCCAATAATACCTACGGAAAAACTAATAAGTATATATAAAAACAGTTATGAAAGTACGAAATACAAAAAACTTAACAATTTTAATATTTATAAGTAAGCTACTTTATTGGCTGATGAACACCGCTTCAACTCTGGAGCGTTTATCAGATAAGATTGGTTTACTAAAATACTTCTTGTTAATATAACGTGTCGAGAGGGCCGAGACCGAACCGCTGTTAATGACACATTAATGAAACGGAGCTTAATATTCCTTCTAATAATCGAATGAGGTCAATCTTCCTTCAATGTTCGAAATTCACGAGCAGCTGAGATGAAAATAAGCTGTCGAAAATCATGTTTATTCAAAACACGGTTTTCCGTTGAGTACTGATGAAATCAATAATGTGGTAAGTGTTTGAAACTATATGGATAAAATTAATTCAAGTTTGAAACACTCTGTAATTTGTTTTGTTTTTAGATCCGGAGAAGCGTAGTGATTTCAATTCAGCAACGGAGAATCGGATTTCAGTTATTTAAACTTGGTATAAAACTTAACAATCAAATTAGTTCCAGCGGGCGGTCTGGATTTCATGTTGTCCTTTTGTTTTATAGTTGGTATTGTATTTCATATTTGAGATAACATACTTTATAACAGATAACGTACAAATATTAAGCTATACAGATGACGTGGACCTGTATAAGTCGATATAAAATCACAGATCATTTAATCAAGTTTGGAATAAAATTGCTTGATGTCAGATTATTTTTACTATGATATTCAACATATTATTCATAATTATTATACATAACAAACAACAACAACTATACTCATAATTTATTGAAATATCATAATTCCTTTATTGGTAATCGTATTAAAGCTAGAAGACACCGGTTTATTTGCTGACGTGTTTCATATATTGAACGTGAAGGTTTTGGAGGGTCGCGAGGTAACTTTTGTAATGGAACTGACAATAGTATTGGATTCTATCACGATTGTGCAAGTATGTTTACTGTTGTAGAAGTGAGTAAAAATGGTGGTATTTTGGCGAACGTGGTTCATTTAATTCATAATGAACAGTGAAGTGTATACTGTACACAAACTTTGAAACAAATAGTCAAGGAATATTTTACGTATTAATCAATTATGCAGCGTTTGAGGTAAAGGTTTTTGTACACATTTCTACAGTATATTTCAAGATCTAAGCATATCATAATTTAATGAAATGAAATGAACATAACAGCAATATCCCAAAGAGTTTTACACTTCTCTTTAATGTATTGAAATGGGATTCAAAGTGATGATGGGAATGAAATAATCTTCTGAAAAAGCGATAAACATCTTTTTTCCAAAATAGGAAGAGTATCTTCTAAATTAATAATTCAACTGCAACCTAGAATTGTTTCAGCCGACATCTTACATAGTATAAAACAAAGTCGCTTTCTCTGTCATGTTATGTCTGTCAGGTCCCCTTGTTCCCTTAAATTTTTAAAACTACGCAACGGATTTTGATGCGGTTTTTTTTAATGAATAGAGTAATGCAAGAGGAAGGTTTGTATGTATAATATATAGTAGAGAAATACTGTTATAATTTATATGGCAGAACAACGTTTGCCGG
>DWUN01004106.1:0-11171 GCA_018249975.1 Passova gellias
ATAATAATAACAATAAAATACCGTATGTTAATATATACGTACTCCAGCTGTCCGGTCACCATAACACAGGCTTTCGATTGCCTAAATTGAAACATTATTATTAACTGTAGGTGAACGGTAGAACCGGAGTAGGTAGAGTGTGAACTTCGATCAAATCGGAGACGCACTAAAAGACCAGGGCAAGAGTGTCTACAATACTGGGTATGTACGGGTTAAGTAATCTGCGATCTAAAAATACATGGCCACTGCACGCAACGCTCAATCTATAAATTTAACGCTAAACCAAATAACACGAAACGCGGATGTGCGAAGGATTAGCTTTGCCTAAAGCTACATCCGATCACAAGCGTTTTATATTACATTAATTTCTGTAAAATTAGGGGCTATTTATATTATTGATAAGTACGGCTATGGTGAAACCTCACTTACTGTCATAATCGCAGTTTCCTGGCGCATCCCTCTTGTATCTTTCAAAACTCTTCCCGCATTTCCGGTTGTTTGTTACTTTAAACACCATTTTTGATAATTTCAGTACACTTTAATAATATGTACCTACATATATATTTAGATGTCGCACTTCATAATTGTCAGCGACCTTCTACGAAATGAGAGCTTTTTGGCTCGAATTACGTCAGCCCCGGTAGCGAGCAGCGCGGTATTTTGCGATAAACTGTGATTTTTGTTACGGCAAATACTGTGTACTTTATTTGTGGCAATTGTAATTTGCCAGCACGGGGTCTATGCGTGAGTGTGCACACGTGGCTCCAGCGAACGTATGTCTCCTGGAGGTGTACGAAAAAAACTAAAACGATATATCTCTATCGTGTCGATAAGAAATTAATAATTGTTGCTGCTGTTATCGATAAAATGTATAGAGATAGCGCTTTCCTTTTAGATTTGATAGCATAAGATAAAAAGTAACAAAACCCCTTTTCCTTAAAAAAAGAAAAAAACATAACACAGGGCGCTAGAGAAAAAGAAAACTATAATTCTAAAAGTTGTTACATTCGCAAATGTTCGTGACCTTGTTGGGATGACGGCTGCCTCTCGTCCACCCAGGATAGACAGGTCGTGCCATTAGGAATGTAGTTTACCCTTTGTAATTTAAATTATAAAGAAAAAATAAACAAATAAATATTCTTTACCATCACCCTAGTGACTGCCGGATTCCTGAAGTTCACGTGTCCTTAAGGAAAATGTCCTTTGATGGCATTCTTTGATATTCTAATGATACTAAAGAATTTAATGTTGGAGGGACGGTCGGGGTCAGAGGGATCGTTGTAAAGGAGAGCACGCTCTAGGTGTAACAAATATATAGAGTTTAGTGTGTGTGAGGACTAATGAAGCGCGAAAAAGTAGTTAAAAATGTGCTGGAATTTAGCTTTATATTGCTTTACGTTTACGTACACTTACTCTGGTAAAATTAGTAAAGAAAGCAATACCAATGCTTTACCTTTTTCTACATATATATATATTTACGATTCTGTACGATGTAATCTGAAACTTGTGAAACATTTAAACGTATTCAAAAATGTTTGGTGCATTTAGAAGTGTCGAAAATGCTATCTATACTAATATTATAAAGAGGAATGATTTATGTGTATATATGTAACGTATACACTCAAAACCTATTAGACCGATGTCAAAAATTAGTTCACCATTTGAATGCTATATTAATTACTAGCTTTTGCCCGCGACTTCGTCCGCGTGGAGCAGTTTACATCTGTATTATTTGCAATGAAAGTATCCTACGAAATTTAAATGCTGCTCAAAGTCACTATTCCACGCGGATGAATTCGCAGGCAAAAGCTTGTATAATATACGTAAGCAGTCTCATATCTGTGGTCATTCCACATTCGACGGTATTATCGTATCTACGAGCGACTCCTAATGACAATTGAGATAATTCTGTCACAAATATTGCTATGATTGTGACCGATTATCCAACCGGCCGATAACAAGCGCCTCGGAACGCTTCATCTTTTACGTGAATTCCGACTCGAATTCCTGATGCAAAAGTTCACCTGAACAGTTCCTATGTGATTCCACCTGTAACGATTCTGACAAATTTCTTTCACCTCATGGAGTCATCGCACATACACATTCTAATAGCACAATAAAATTATGTATCGTTTTAAGTCTCTTTCGTTAAATGTTTAATTTGTCTTTGACGAATCCTCCGTATCTCAATTTTGAAATTTTCTCGAACATCTTCAAAAGCCGAATATCAAAATTAAAACTACAAATGCTCGAAAGACTAAAGAGTGAAAGGGAGATGAGAGTTAACCGCTCTCTTCTTCTGTGGAGGAACGAGTTCAAGAGTAGAAGCAAAATTACAAATTCCAATGCAATGGTACTTGAATATTCATGCGGCGTATAATATCCCCTCCACTCCGTTGCCAAAGCTAATAGCTCCCAATTTTAATCTATGTCAACCACATTATAATAGCTCGCCTACGAAAATTTTGAGCTCATCGTTTTATCTGCCCCCGGCTAAACGACCCCCGAAGGGATTATTGATGATAATAAACCGTGGAATTTAACCACAGTGAAGATAAAGTAAACAACATTCTTTGATATGAGAGTACCTTTTTATCTGTGCCCTATATAAGGATCTAAGGATATTGTATGAGCCATTAGCTCTAATACTTTGTATAAAATTCTGTTATATTCCTTCGTGAGGAAAATATAAATAACTACTTTATATTAAGTTTCGCGGGCGCTACACATTCTTTGATGTTTCGTACAAAGAGTATAAAAATGAAAGACTTATTCACAGCTGATTGAATCACTTTCATTTCTGACTGAGTTTTATACAAGAAATACTAAACCCACACACTAGATAATATTATATTTCAATATTGTGCGGTATTATTGTATAAAAGTTCGTCAAAAAATACACAACGGTATAGTCTTTGGTGTTGTTGCTTGATCTCAGCGAGCAATTTCGAAGAGAAATGTATAAAATAGGTCGCAAGTCTCCTTAACATTATATCGCGCACTAAATTAAAAACAAGAACACTAAATAAATTCTTTTAAAATTAGCAAGAACTTATAAATATTAAAATTGATCAAATAACATGTTTTTCAATGGTAGCAACAATAAGTATTTACACTATGATATTATATTAAACGACCAATCGATTACCCCCAACGACCCTAATGCCCGTTTACAGCTAATTTATCATAAAATGTTATGAAACAATTCAATTCAATGATAAACTTGATTGCAAGCTCAAGAAAAGTTGACGTTTCAAATTTAATGCAAGACGCAGAATCAAAATCCGAATCTCATCGAACTTACACTAACAATTGAACTAATCTACGTGAAAAGTGGATCATAGAATTTGGGTTGCTCTATCTTTGACTTTGTCGACTACTTATCGGTATATTTTAACTGGAACTCTCTAGAATAATGATTATCGTTTCCCACTAGCGATTCTGCAGAAGGATTATATCCGATGGCTTCTTCCACTGAATCCAAACAATAAGTCTGTCTTACAAGAACCATCTACAATCCTAATCGATATGAATTAAATAGCCCTTTTGTTCGTCTTACAAATGATTACATCAATGGATCTAGCTAGATTCCGGTTCCGTTATTAAAAGTACTATCCAATACCGCATAGGATGCTTCCGACGCGTAGACGGCGTATAAAATTCGCAAGTATTCTCCCCATCACATTTTTAACCCACGTTTGGAGACGAGCTCCATCTCAGACTAAAAACGAATGAAAGCCTGCCATGCCAACAGTAACCGTGCCTAAATACGCAATGGAAGATTTCATACATATTAGAAAACATTAAGGAAAACACTAAAGTGTGTAGGATTCCTATCAATAACTTCTTTCAAAATTAAAGAAAGTGATATTTAATCCCAAAAGCCGTTTTTATAAAATCAGACGTGCATGCCCAAAGTGGAGATTAAAATCTACGATAATTAGGTTACTTCTGATTTTCTAGAATATAGACAAAGACAAAGACGTTTATTTGCATATTATTTAATAACAGCCAAGCGATTGACTGCTATCCAGCCTGATGGTGAGCAAAGATGCAGCCTAATATACAGCAGGCTTGCCCAAAAAAGAACTATTCACTATTGACTTAAAAAGTGCCAGGTTGAACTGCTCGGAAAGCAGCGACACAGCAAACTATTCCATTCCTTGGCAAAATAAAGACATACATAGATACATAGATATAAAGATGTTACAAGATTATTAGCTCAAGCCATGTGTTGTCTTTTACGGCGTGCAAATATAATTTATATTCGTGAAACTAAAGAAAACTGAACTAAAGAATTTCAATAACGAATTTACTAAAATGGATGTGCCCACTAAATCGTCGCAACGAGCCGGTCGCCGCATTAGCATAACAATAGGAACGCAACTAGTTCCAAATTTTAATTTGAATAAGCGAAATTGGTTTTCAGACCTCTTGGGTAAGTTTTCATTAGTTTTAATTGGCAGACCTTAACTACCCATTGCTATGGAGTACGCGAGTACTGAAGTAATTGGAAATAATTTAACACTAGACAAAAGCAATACTTTGAATGTAAAGTGAGTTAGGTGTTGCGAAATTCCCATTTGGTACGTACATCCAAACTTTTTGTTATTACATGGACTGACATAAATACAAACGGAACAATTTATGGTGGATGGAAGAGGTCACCGTGATCTATTTGCAACAACAGAGGCCTTACCGACAAGTTGCCATATTCTTTCAAAAGACGGTTACAATGACTTTTAATTCGTTATCCACAGTACAATGTGTGTCATAGTGGAAAGAGTTTTTTCAGCTCTTGTTTTACTGGTCAACTTCTTGCCTCGAGTCTACTCTCTTAATAAGAAGGTTAATGGCCAAAACCTAACACTCTGATCCAAAGCGACATACTTTAATCGATTCACGCATTATAGAACATTATATAGGATTCTAAGGTGTACTGGTTACCTAGCATTGGTTTTTCTCACTATTATATCAATTCTTATACTCATATTGTCCAAAAAAGTATATAACGCCTGAAAAACTAACGCATTCTTCCAAAATGAAGGCACGCAGGAAGATTTATTATTATCCAGAGAATAATACAGTAAAAAAACCTATTACACGTTTGATTCATTAAATGTTAATAGAATTTAAATAAAGCCAACATGGACGATATCATTGAAATTGTTGAAGAAAATAAATTTATATTACAATTGTTTCCAATATTTTGCACTTGTGCAAATAGGAGCTAAGATTCAACAAATACGACTGTACAATTAAAATCGCTGTGTATATTTTAATTTTATTCGATTTGCCGAAATATACATTACGCATTTGTATATAATATAACGTTTTATTATATTACTACTTATATCATTTTATTAGTACTTTTCGTATGATTTTCATAAATACCATTAACGTTTCTTACATAGCAACACATCTTACAAAGATAAATGTACATAATATGTAACATTTTTATTTTTCAGACGGCCGTTACAAACGGCGGATTCAAAGTATGATGTTATATCTGTAGATTCCATTTACAGATGTCCACTTCTTATCACTGAAATGCAAAGAACCATGTATCATCACGTTTATCTTTGCATGCTCTTAGCTTATCTGGTTAGCGATTCGGCAGTCGCTTGACGGACAGAAAACATTCGAAGCTGGCACGCGCAGCTACCGTTTCGATAACGTTTTCGATTGCAACATATCATTTACTCACAAATGCACTCTATATTGTACTGTCTTCTAAATGCACCAGTCTGTTAGAGAACCTGTCTGAAATGAACATCGTAGTTTCGTTTACAGAAAAATAGTCGAGTGATGAGTCAATATTCTCAGATGCAGGAGACACCCATGTTTAGCATTGGGATATTTAAAGTTAACGTCATACCGTACCATGGATGTACACAAACAATCGCTTCTTTACGTTACCGTTAAGGCGGGTAACATGAAGGGAAGATACACATCGTTTCCACAAAACGCTAGCTTTAAATCATGTTCTTGGATGTTTGCACTGAGATTCCTTTCCCGAGGAGTGCTAGCCATAAAACGTATGACTTTCATTATGTGTTTACACATAGCTTGTGATGATTAAAACAATTTAAGTTTTAGGTTTGGGTTTAGCTCTGATCACGCACGGGAGAATTATCCAAAAAAAAAGAGGGATGTTCATTTAATTCCAATGGAATTAACATTCACCTTTATTAATGTCTTCCCCGCTCTTTTCCGCGTCGCAAGGTGCGAATTAGGAATTTTCATGTAAATACATTCAAATGAATAAAATGCAAATCACGTTGTTCCGCGTTACATTATACACACGTCGCGTCTATTTTTCGTTAGAAATTGAAACAAAGAAAGAAAAGTGTATCCCGCCCGCAGAGACGGTACTATAAGACTAATTAATTAATGAACAAAGCAAAAATAAAAGGAATAATATTAAGGAAAAGAAATGGCAGCGTTTATTTCCGACGCGACCTCTTCTCCAAATTATAATATTAATGAGAACTTTAAAATAAGCTTGACATATTTTTCTTCACCGCTGCCTCTGAAACGGCTTTAGACATGCAGCCTTCGATAACCACTCGAATTCACAAAAGCCTAATAGAAATCGACCATTCATTAATGTCAATAGTTTACATGTATGCTGGTACGTATATAGAAGACACTCCTGCTCGTTCTACCGATGACTGTTCTAGGTGGTGATCGAACCCACAGGCCGGCAGTCAGAATCGCCTACACAGATCGAGCACAGAACTAAGAGGTCAGTTTGCAATGTAAGTAGTTTGACGTATCACAATATCCTTTGCTGATAAACAGATAAATTATTATCAATCTCGAGTATTCTCAAGTGTACTTATCTGCATCCAGGGATCGTATGCGAGCCCCTTATGTACCCGCATTATTGGCAACGCGATATTTTATGTCAAGATTGCTTCTTACACCGTTCCCCACTTCACTTATCTGTCTCTGTAGTGTCACGCTGCCTCTATCGTATCATGTCAGTAAATCAACAATCGTGGTAGTAATTGTGTTTTGATTTATCGTTGCATTTAGCTAATCGTTCACTTTGAAATTATGAAATTCTGTCGCGTCAGAAGAGCATTTTGAAAAAATAAATTTTGAGAGGTTTATTCAGAATATTTTTGATGAAATCCGATGTACGACCAGGATTCGAATCTCGGACGTCCGATGTGGCAAAATCTAAATCGTTAGACCGGGTGCATATACGTATGTAGTATACGAGTATACCAGTATTAGCTGTCCGCACTTCTCCAACTTAAACTGCTAAATTTCATACTCGTCAGCGTAGTTCTCGTAAAAAACAGTTGAAAAGTTTTTGATTCGCGTATTGATATGGATTCTGGCGACGATTACCCGAATGGTGTGCGATCAAATGTGTGTAATATTCAAATTATCTCGTCACTCTACGTGGCTTGCGTCCGGTGTACATCGTGCGGTTGGCGTGACGGTTGCTGTGAAGATTATCGACAGGGTTGCCACGTGACTTGTATTGCGGAACTGTTATCGCATAGGTACCTACTTGTTCCGTTTTCATCAATCACACTCGGAATCGCGTGCGCCGACTAGCGATACGATAAAGATTTACAAAAGTTAGATCGAGTTCCAAATAATATTGAAAATGATAATCCCCGTTGTCAACCGTCCTGCCACGATTTAATACGAACGAATTGCACAGATTTCGTCCAGCATATAATTTGTTGATTGTATAAATTACGCGTTTAAATTAAATTAAGCAAATTATTTATTCTGTTATTTTTTATAAACACTTTTACTTAATTCATGTGCATCATTAATTAGTTGTAATTAGATAAAACGCTAACGTATTAAAATCTCTTTAATGCTAATTGTTAATGAAATGAATAAAATAAATAGCAAAAATGTTTTTATTTATTATGGTCCTGTATCAGCTCCCAACAACGACGACAACTCCATCGCAGTAGTTATCGCGCGTTTTAAAAACTATTACACCGTAATGACTCCCGTGACCGTCCATCGCTTACCTTTCAACATGACATTAACTGTCAAAATGACGTATTTATTTCTTCCTAATGTTGCGTGAAATAACTATAGTATTGGCTTAAAAAATAACAATAATATCCTTTGACATCAGGTTCCACAAAAAACCTGCATTGTATTTACAGATGGTTAATGTACCGCATACAATGTCAGTTACTTAAAACGAGTACTTACATATATACTTACTTATATAAATTATTTTACATCCAAACTATTACTTGTATCCTGAGGCAAATATTTTTTTTGTACTGCGTTGGAGTCGAACCCAATACCTGTGTGGCAGTGAGCGGTATATTTATCATCCTACTATGATTCATTTGTGTTCAATATGAATAATAAGTAGGTAACGCTTCGATCGCGGCCTTGCGCCGGGTCCCCCTGCTGCAGCTGCGATGCACCGCGGATAACGTTGCAGTCTAAGACGCTTCATAGAATACAAAATGTCTCAATATCACTTTTGTAAATCATGTATAAGTAACCTAAATCATTTACATAACGGTTACGTAAAAGCATACTTGTATATATTATTTGTAATTAATAAGCGTGAAGGTAAACTTAGTGAAACTCCTACGCATCTTTACTTCGGTAACGTGTTTGTCATACCTCGGGATTGCCCTTCTTATTGACAGGAGACGCATGTCCCACGATGGGAAAGATAACAACGATATTGATTTTTATAAATATATATATACTTTTAAATATGTGGTAAAATAAAAAAAATTAATATCGCTCGCTATAACTGCAAAGGCAAACGCCGCGAGGAAACCTCCACACCTCGGAGACGTTGGAAGGTATAAAATATTTTATGAGTCACGTGATGTCTGCCAATCCTCACTCGGCCGGCGTGGTGGACTCCGGCCTAAATAATTGTCATGAGAATAGACCGGTGTCCAGCAGTGGAACAATACAAATTAACATTAATGGTTAAAAGTTAAAATCAATAATTGTAAATGAGGCACAGAACTAAGTACTTTCAAGTGCGCGTTTGTTTACACTTTCTATGTCACTCGCCGGCACGAGGCCAAGTGCGCCCGCGGGCGTGCTCGCTTCAGCCGAGCTGTTCGAATCGAACCAATACTTGCAGTCAGCCAGTACTTGCCAACACATCATTACATAGTATAAAACAAAGTCGCTTTCACTCTCTCTGTCTGTCTGTCATGTCCCCTTGTTCCCTTAAATCAAACTACGCAACGGATTTTGATGCGGTTTTTTTAACAGATAGAGGGATTGAAGAGAACGGTTTATATGTATAATATATAGTAGAGAAATACTGTTATAATTGATATGGCAGAACAACGTTTGCCGGGTCAGCTAGTTTAGTGTACATCGCGCGCTCGATCTAATTACTCATTCAATCACCGGTTAGATTTTTTGTACGTTCGAATTCTTGATTGGAAATGTAAATGATTATCATTTATCACTGTATAAACTCTATTACAATGTATCCTACATATATTAGAACAGTAACATTATAACTTTGTATAATGACTATTTTTGACGGACTACTAAAAGGAGGAGGTATTGAATTCGTCTGTATTTTTTTATGTTTGTTAACGCTTAACTCTGAACTGCGTGAACCGATTTTGAATTTTTTTTTTATCATATCATTTAACCATTGAGTCGAACTTATCATATGTAATTAGTATAGTTAAAAGTTTTAATTGTACCATTCAATATTCAATCTTTTATTATATTTATATTAGTTTCGAAAAAAAATTCTTAAAATGAAGTCCTATAATTTTTAAACTGGTCGAAAACAAAAAAACATTTGGTCTTTACTTTATGGTATACTGCAAACACTTTAACTTAGCATGCGCACAAAGGCAAGAGCCAGCTAGAAACACGCTAGCCATATGAGTACTTGCACGAGTGCCGTGTGTTCGTCATCGACGTGCTACACTTACGGAGGGCGCCATAATGTCAACCATATTGTTCAGTACATTACTAATTGCATTCTTTACTTACCTTAATTGGTTACGAACATGACTTGTTCACATTATCATTGGTACGTACCTATTATTTTTAATCAAATACAAAGAATACATTATTTTCTGGCATCATAAAGAATTGCTTGTCGTCATTAAAAAAAAAATGGTTTTAGCTATGATGGTTTAGAATTTCGAAATTAGAATGACTGTTTGAATATGGAATAAATAGGATTCGAGCGGGAAATATATACCTAATTATAACTTTTCCTTTAATGCGTTCAATATAATTAACTATTTGTTTGTACAATCAATAATTACTGCATCGAAATCAATTGTGTTTTGATTGAGGTTTTATCTGGATGTTTATTGACACGGGTACGATATTTTACCGCAATAGATAAGTAAAATTAGAATAATTGTGTTATGTTAAATAGAACAATTAACAAATTAGTCGAAACACGAGGAAGGTTTCCTTGGGACTCGGAACATCGATTTAACGAGCTTCACTCTTAATCTGTACTTGACCCAATTCTATTACTGGAAGTATTATTTTAACGATTTATACCAGTCTGTATGTTTATATACAATTTCTATAACATAACAGTCTACTAACAAATTGTACGAGTAGTCCATTAATGAGGCCATAAAACAGGTTATTAACCACACATTAATATCACATCACTCGTTAAGCGTCATTTACACGCCATTATCATTGTCAAGTTCGTTGATGTTTGTTCGAAAATTGAATTAATGCTGTTTGGAAAACAGATTAAAAATAGAAGAAAAAACTTAGCCCGTTTTTTAACTACGATTCTAATGTTCAGGCAAAGCTGTTCATAGACTGTCTATTTTGTCTTTGGTAATCTGTCAAAAATGGAATACGTTTTATAAATGTATTTAACTAACTATCAGCATTAACAGTCGTCGTCTTCTATATGTTCTTAACTTTCAATATTGTCACCGCTTGGAAGACCATTTCGTTAGTACCAAATGAAATTGTTTAAGTTACATCAAATCCCTTGAATATGAAGTTCAATAGTTCCATTATTAAACATAGGATATTTAGGAAACACCAATATTAATTTCCATTAATATTCTTTAATACCTTTTGTTTTAAAGCTACCGTGTATATTTATTACTGGCTGACCTGGCAAACGTTGTTCTGCCATATAAATTATTTTTTATTGCTGCTCCTCTCCTAGTCATCTTAGCGTGATG
>DWUN01004107.1:0-11169 GCA_018249975.1 Passova gellias
CGTAACTGGTGAAATGTGGGGGTGTACTACACTCCTCTGCCTACCCCTTCGGGGATTACAGGGGTGATGTTACGTTATCCAATTGATATGAATATCTGATACCTAAAGCTTACAATTTCAGGCCAATACAGGACAATTGTAGTCATATAAAGTAATGTTTATTCATTTACTCATTATTTGCAATTCATATTATACCTAATGCAAAGTGACAAAAGGTCAGTATTAATGCTGGAAGTATTATCTTGCAGGCAACCTTTGGACAGTTAAGAAATTAATGAACGCGGTTTTAAATGTTCCGCAACAGGAAAAACTGTAACTATACTTTATAACTTTGTTAATCATCACTAAATAGTATAAAACAAAATCGCTTTCCGCTGTATGTCCCTATGTAAGCTTAGATCTTTAAAACTACGCAACGCATTTTGATGCTGTTTTTTTTTGAATAGATAGAGTGATTTAAGAGGAAGGTTTATATGTACAATAACATCCATTATATAGTAGAGAAATACTGTTATAAATTATATGATAGAATAACGTTTGCCGAGTCGGCTAGTAAATTATATCTGTTAGTACGCAGCCCTATAAAGTATGTTCTGAAGCATGGCCGCGTATTCGACTGCTTAAGTGTCTTTCGTAGAAGGGAATGAAACTTAAATCATGGAAATGTGCTTCCAGCGGTTTATTTAAAGAGTAACGGTGAGGGAAGGGCGTGTGAAGGGGGTTAAACTTTATTGCGATCTATAAAATCGCGAAGATAACTGTGTTAGACCACACAAACTATCCCTGTGAACTGACGTTAACTACAAAGCTATTTATTGAGCGCGGGAGGAATAAACTTGTAAAGCTAAACACTATAGTAGGCGCTAATAGTGCTTTTATCAACGGTTATTGTTTAACTTAGTTTATTATTTAATTAATTTAATGATTGTTATATTTGTTGAATTATATTCATATTAATAATTTCATTTTAAATACGAATATTTTTGTGATATGAAATATGACGATTAATTACAAATTACTTACCTTATTTTATTTTATCTGTCAAACTTCAAATTGGAATCCGTTTTAATAAATTGTTCAAATATCTATTTATAAAGTGTAGAAACATTTATTGAACTGTTATAAATATCTTGTGATACCTAATTGCTTTATCAGCGACTTATTAATAATTCACAATGATTCTATTATTATGGCGCTATAAATTTATAACTTGACGTAGAGATAAGTGCATAAATTGCTTACACTGACAGACGAACAGACAAGTTCTGATAATGATAATTGATTGGATTTTAATAGCAGCGCTTTCCCCTGATAGAAAACGCATATTAAAATACTTACCTAATTCGAAGCTTACAAGTGAGATAGGTACTTCCGTTTCCCGTAGATTTATCCATTTTTCTTTGGTAAATTGTCCTGTTTCCAAAGTCTCACGTCAGCGCAGAGAAAGGCTTGTACGCTGGTTCAATGGGTAAGAATTCCACACAGGTTCCAACTCTCTCAAGGAACTGAGTTACCTTTTGAAAGTTACCTCTGTCACCAAAAACAGATAATAATTAGGTCAGAGTCTAGACCACTGTCGTCGCTATGACATAGCAACGTAGTAGATTTTGAATCCTACCACGGGAAGAGTCATAATATGCTAATAGATCACAGGTCACTATGTCAAGCAGTCAGTTCCACCTGATAAAATCAAGTAACATTAATTACTTGTAGACAAGCGTCGATTTTCAATTTAAATTTTCAAATTAAGAATTCGCTTTCGTTCAAAAAATTAACAGTTTTCAGTTGTGGAAACACTGTTTTTTTATGACCACTTACAAAAAGCGATTTTATTTTTAACTTAATTTCAACTTGCTTGAAAAATAAAGTTTACGGTACATTAAACAGCAGTTCAGGTTTTCAAATTTTATAAACCGTATAAACAGAGGGACCGTTTGAAACTATAAATAGATTTTCGCTTCAAATCATTAATGTTGTGTCCTTTTTGCATCGCGTCTGGCAGACGTCTCGTCTGGCCCAAAATATGCGCAGTTAATTCTGATTTCGTGAACATTTGCATGCGACAAGTGGCATGAGCAATGAATGTCACGGAGACCATGAGACAATTATAGCTTTAATCGTAGAATAAACATTTTTCTTAATAGCACAGTTTATTTAGCGCTAAATGCGCTAATATATTCAAGCAACTTTATAACAATCCTTTCCTTTCAAATATTGTTTATTCGGCATTACGTCTACTGAAGTAGCGCTACATTTTTCGCTAGTTTTATTTTTTGTTATAATTATTACATGCAGGTTATTCACATTTTTTTCCTTTTTGTTTTTTTGTTTCTTATTAGGTATGTACAATGTTTGTAGAGCCTGTTAATAATACTATCTACATATTGTGAAACAAAGCGTAATAAACGGTTTTTATCTTTATAAGTTCTGCATCAAATTATTGCAAAAAATTAAACGGTAATTTTCATATATATTATAGCTAAATATTAAATAGTCATTATTTATAAGAAAAAATGAAACTATGTCAATAATGAAAAGAGCGGAAGACGGTGTAGGGTCGCCCGCATGCAGTCAATGCAGGTTTCCGCATTATAGTTTGAATAGGGGAGGAAATTATAAAGACCTCCGGGGTAGCACAACGAAGCGGTCTTTTCCCCGTGAATAAATCACGTGAAAAATACTGTATCTATCTATATATATTGAATTGGCGAAGAGAAACTTTTGTAATTTCCTAAGCATATTGCGCACACTTATGTGTATGAGATTTGGTAATTACAATTAATATGTATAGAGACTGTAGAAAGCCCAAATGTTTATTTTATCTAATATTTTCTACAAATATATTATTATTATTACATAAAATACGCGTTATTGCTTTTTAAATATAATCCTAATCAAGCTGAAATAAATACGATCAAATTAATTGTCCAAACTAAACTTATTTTGACATTGCGTTGATAATTTCTCGATCTTACAACATCCGATAATCTGACGGAGTACATACGAGTACAGCCATTGAGTAATGAAAATGTGTTAGGTTTTTTTTTTTTTCATTTCGATTATTTTAGGATGTTTTAGCATCACTATAAACTCTAATAAGTACACTATACGAAAATTTGTTTAAAGCGCGTTGTACATATCTTAACGACAAATAAATAAATCGAAACTTTAATAAATAAATATGTGCGTGATGCGTATTCTTTGTCAAATGAAGATACAAAATGATGTAATATTTCGTAAACAGTATCCATCAATATCCCTACATGGTATAACAAAGTACTAAAGTTGATATAACGAAGAGATCGAAGATTACATTGGAACAATGAGCGAATGAGTGGATCATTAATGTCCCATTCACCGGTCATCAGTCCTTCCCTTCCTTCTCTCCCTGCACTGGCATTGGCATTGGGCGGCGCACAGTGTGTACAGACACCGCCAACTAACGCATTAGACGGACTGTCCGGAATTGTTTTGGTGTAAAAAATAGGAAAAATGTACTATGCCCGTTTGCTTAGCGTTGAGCCAGTCGCACAAAAGTGATATATGTTAAGGACATTAGGAATTAAGTTCCTCAATAAAATATAAAAAAAATATTAGTATTGCCTATGAACTGGATTGCTTCAAAATTATCTTGCTGGATATCTTATAGAACCCTGGTATTATAGTCAAACCAATTGATGTCCATAATATGTTCCCAATAGCTAACTGTCCTATAACCGGACTCTTTTGACCGCTATTGAAGCTTCTATTCATATTCTTAGAGGGTTATTTATAACGTATATCATCAGTCCGATCAGGTACAGATTCCAAAGCACTGGGCACTTAGTACAGCGATAAAATTTCAAAAGATAATGACATTGACAGTTCGGACAGAGTATTCCAATAGGTTAAAACTCGACATTCCTGAAACAACTCCTACTGTAATCATATATAGGTACAGTTATATTAATAACTTTGCAATTAGGTCATTAAAAAATTAAAATAATTTTTAGAACGAGATATAATTACATTTTGTAGGCAAAATGTCGTCTAATGATTACTGGAAAATGTAAACTTTATTCTAAACCACATGCTGCTAAGTCCATGAAATGGATGATCACAAAAAGCTTACAAAATAACAAATTATATAACCTTTAAGCACACGTTTAACATTGATAAATAATTAAATTATATCCTTATTTAGGGTTGTCAACGTGGGCACAGTAACGCCGGATGGGAACATTGTCCTTCGCTAGCCTTGGCTCCTTTTATCACGACGGTTGCAATCAATCAGGGTTGTCATGCGGGTGTATTCTTGTTTTTCTATGTGAAATTGAAATTTATTGCCGGAGGGTGTAGCACGAAAGTGCCAGTTACGAATGTGTGTCAGTTTGTCAGGAGAGATTGTGAATTTGGAATTGGAATTTCGTTTTCTTTTTTTAAAATTAATATCAGATTAAGACGAATACTTATACTAATGTATGGCAATGCTTGTAAGGGCTAAAAAATGTGTGTAACCAATGTGTTTAATCGAAGGGAGATTGGCCAAGGATATTTTGGAAGGCTTGTGATTGATCTAGAACTAGACGTACATATTTTATTTTCAGTTACAAAAACAATAAATTTATAGAAGTCACAGTTAAAACAGTTTTTCGCAATTTTGAAATATTGGAATTTACAGATCAGTTAAGGGTTTGCAGTTCGCCTAATAATAAAGCTAGTAAAAAGAAAAGTTTTAAAATATTCCCTATGTCATTGAAATCAACACATTGTCGTATGAAAATTGCCTACGCCGGTAACGCACATAACGATTACAAACTGCGTCAAATTCGTATCGCGCGCTATTGAGACCGTCACGGATGTTATTATAAATCACTCGCCAAATATTGCATGACCCAAATAGTGGTGTCGTTCGGAAATTTCTCTTGACCCATTTCTAAGGAGTCGCATCCTGCGTTCGGCTGTTCGCGAAAAAGAAAAAAAGAGGTCAAAGACCGGACGAGCAACGCACGCTATTGGTCGGCTCATTGTTGACCATTTGCAATTGTTTAACAGGTCAGCATAATGGAAAGATTGAAGAATACACACATAATTAAAAATGATTTGTTGCGGAGGGCGAATGACCCTATTTCTGTGTAGTGGTGGGAACATTTGTCGATAGGACTCAACAGTTTTTGTAAGGCTCGTCAAATTATGCATGAAATAGTATTATATTTGTTGAATTTTCTTTTACAGCTTTTGTATATGCGAAATGAAGGGTTTTTATTGTATATTAGGGTATCCTCTATGCGATATGCCTCCTTTGTTTATTTTCTTATTCTAAATACGATAACTTACAAATATAATTAGAATTATTTGACATATAATTTGTATATGATATTTATTGTTATAAAAGAGCTTTAGTAACTAATATTCATTTCATTTATTATGAAAGAATTATCGAATTTTTTAAAATTTCAACCGATCATTTATTATACATTTAAACATGTGCTTTACGTTGAGCGAAATAGTATGCGGTGGGCGGTGAGATACTTGTCTTTAGCCAGATATTCCTGGGGTGTCACTATGCAGTTGTTTTAAAAAAGTACTAGTTGTTGAGTAACAAGCAAGCTTTTCTAATACATATTTGCTTAACGTAAGTAATATGGAAATAATGTACAAGGTTTTAGGTGACTTTTTACGATCTACTTTGCATATCCTCCTAATACAACAATTATCATTTGAATTTTAAAATGGATTCAATAGGCTTCCTTGTACAAATTTGATTTGAGTAATACTATATTTAAAACGATGATTTCGGATGGATAGTTTTTACTTCGATCTTGCCTTTCTCAAGATTATCTTAGAAAGTACAAAGTTTTTGTATTTAATTTTACGATAAAATTAGCCTTTCGTTAATGTACATTTGTCAACTTTGATATTTATAATGATTTGTTTAATACAAGTAGGACGTTGTATGTATTTGATGTGTCAAGCACCATGAAGTAACGAAATATGGTTGACAAAATTGGCAACTCGCTGACGCACTCACAACAATTTATAATTCATGCATCGCGCTAGACGTCGCGGCGTCGGTGACGTATGGCGTGCAACGGTAAATAACCTTGATCTGAGATAAGCATACATAAATGCTTATCTTTTAATCTAAGTTCTATCCGACGATGATTCAATTCGAGGATTTAAACAGTCTTTTGTCCTTTTCTTGCTTCTTAAATAGAAAGAGATGCGACATGCGCTGTTCCTATGCGCTTAAAATCATGTCTTTTTAAATTTTTGTCGTTTTATCGTTCCTCTAGCAACTCTGAACACGACATTACACAAACGTCAGATGGGTGGATGAAGGGGAGGGAGGAGTAGATGAAGGGGGAGTAAATGAAGGACTTGTTCTAGGCATATAGAAGCAACTGAATTAGGAAAACCGAGGACCAGTCGGAGATGTGCATTTTACGAGAAATCTTACCAGCGGTACAAGAGCTTGCTTAAAAACTGATTTAGTGTTAGGTCGTGTTTTAAACTGATAATATTTTTTAACATTATTAACAAATTGATACTACAAGAGATATAATCAAATTACTTGTGAGGTTTAGATTAGGCTTTTTTGTTTTAACCATTTTACCTTTAAAGTGAACAAATAACAATATGTTATGTATTGACAGATCTCTTAACCAAGCTTTGGAATACGCATACATTTCTTCAACGGTTTTTAAATTGTGTATGATTGTCGAATGGCCGATTAGTGTCTCGTCGTCAGTAAAATTATCATCATCATCAAGCCATTTATCGTCATTAATAAGCTGTCTTCGCAATTGAAACTCATTGTGACATTCGGTTCTATAAATTCTTCATTCACCGTACAAATTCCCAAATGCTTTAGTCATGGAGTCAGCTAAAATAGGATTACTATTTATTTTAAAATCAAGTGGTTTATATTAAATTCGTTATAATTTGTCTTCCGACAATCTTTATTTTTTGTTGTTAAAATGTTTGATTTACGTTTTCATTACTTATAAATGCGAAGAAAATCTAATACATTTTTTATTTTCATAGATTTTTTTCTTTATGACCGGGGTGAATTCCACACACGGATCTCCGATTCCAAATTAGGCAATTCATTGCCTGTGTTATGGTAACCGGACAGCTGATAAACGTGCATATATACGGACTATAATATTACACCCAGCCACAGAAACAAATACGCTCATCACACATATGTTTGTCCTGACTGGGAACCGAACCCACGACATGGGTTTTGCAGATATGGTCTCTAACCACTCGACCACGGGACCAGTAAAATTGTATCACTATCACTACATAGTATAAAACAAAGTCGCTTTCCGCTGTCTGTCCCTATGTATGCCTTAGATCTTTAAAACTACGCAACGAATTTTGATGCGCTTTGAATAAATAGACTGATTCAAGATGAAGATTTATATGTATAATCACATCCAGTATATAGTAGAGACATACTGTTGCTTTCGAGGTTTCTAATTTGATGTCGAAAATAATTACATTTTTTGCAGGGGGGGCGGGACGAAGTCGCGGGCAAAAGCTAGTTGTCGTTGTGTTGCAATAAATAAGTGTAGTATCGATATATCGATATAGAAATAGTTGCAATCACTCAGCGATGCTGGTAGTGACCGCGAGCATCCGGGCACTGGCGTGGGAATGAAGCCGCTTGCCCTCGCCTGCCGGGATCTAGGGAACTAGTGCCTTAGATGCCGTATACTCCGATAACACCAGATCGTACAACTAAGTTTCTTAAATTTGTACGCCGTAAACGGCAAAATATGGCTTGAACTAATAATGCTGTAACATCTTTATATCTACCCAAATTTGTGCAAATAAACGACTCTGTCTTTGTCTTCGTAAGCTAATTGATCTATGTATATGGTTTTTTACCGACTGTTTTTTGATATTAATCGAAAAAAAAGTCACAGGCCTCACATAGTTAAATGACAAAAGTGATATTTATCTTTTAGTATCCTACATATTTTTTTAAAATTTAATTGCCTACATAATCATAGCTCTTGAGTTTGCCACATCCTCGGCGTATAGTAAAACCTAAATTCTAAATAGCATTGAAAATATGTCATTAAATCTTTATAATAAGGGATCAGGATTTTTTTGCTATGTGATTTGAACGGTATCCATTACCATGTGTTAATTTTGTTAATTCATCCTTGAAATTTTTCTTATCGAGATCTACAATGTTTAATAATCTATAAATAGATTTGAACAGGCCCTTATTATATCTTACCCAGATGCCTCGTCTCCAATGCTCTCTTTACTTCTGTTTTTCAATTAATCACCATAATTTTTGTAGCGAAAACCTGTATCGATAAATCCTGTAATATTAAAACTGATTCCTTCGATTAAAATAGAGTCCCAATACATAGAATCAAAGGAATTCATTGGATAAAAAAATTAATAACTTAATTTATTAGCGATGACTTTCAAATATAGGCATATGAACTGTTACAATCTTAGGTTTTATTGCCTTCACAAATCCCTTAGCCTTTACAGCTATTATATTAAGGTCGACATTAGCGTGTAGCTATCTGATGATTAGTGAAGGAAAGGTCGCGCAGTATCCACATGTGATGTCCACAATATTGACTGTAATTGTTTAATGTAGACGACATTTTGGCGATCGGTTGCCGGTCAACTAATAGGTCAGTTGCTTACGATAGAATAATTGTTAATGATATTTATTAATCCATGATTCTATTTATCTCTTCCAATTGAGTTCAGAACATGCCGTTGACAGTTTGTAAGGAAATAAAAATACCGATGATTGATAATTAAGTTATAGGATTATTTCCAATTCATTTAACATGTTGTTCTAATTTTGAACTGAATAGGTATTCATTGTTTTTCGGAAGCCAATGGGTAACTCAATACGTAAATAAAATCCCGAAACTAAATAAATTGTGTAAATTGCTCCAGGCTCTGGTCGATTTTCCCAATCGTCATCATAGCGAAGTCAACAAACAAATTCCCGCAAGATCTATTCAAGCTGATGAATAAAATACAACTCGTATTGTGTGGTCATCAAATCACACCTCGCAGGTCCTTGAATCAAACTCGGATCGTTGTCCTCCTTTCCTGATCCCGTCACAACTTTGACCCTCGAACAACGCGGTACATTTACTACGATACTACAATTTATATCGAAAACGCAAATGCGACCGCCTTTTATAGATCAGGAATGTTGTGATGAATCAAAAGCATACCTATTACATAATGAGAAATTTTAAGCCGAAAATGTAAAAAGACTTTCCATTAGCTACCAAATGGACAACAAATTTAATGGCTAATAAAACGGCTTTGACAGTATGAGAATATGGAAGGTAACATATTTCATAACAATTATTTATTAATAAGGTCAGGATTTCAAAACAACTGACAAAACACCAGGGCATATGGAGTATTTTATTTTTATCCTCAGTTTATTATGAACGGTTTTTTTCGCGATTCAGTATTCACTTCTCCCCCAAATCGCACGCTCACATTGCAACGCTCGCCAGGGTCCGTGACCTTTGCCGAAACTCCCCACCGGCCTCATTTATAAAGGATCGACAGGAGACGAGATCTCGTACGAGTGATTTTGCAATGAATTTTGTTGTTATGATTTTTGCGTTTTAGAATATATTTATACGCTTTTACGTCTATGACGTTTAAGCGAAACTTAAAACTGTGAGGGATCTGACATTTGATAAAGTTTACAGAGCAGTTAAATTATCTGTTATTTCTTCTATGAGCGCCATAAGATTTATCAGTTCGCGGACTATGGAATCCAAACTTAAATTAGTTTTTTTTTTAAATTAAATAATGATGCTTTTCTGTATATCATGCAAATATAGTTGCAAGTTATTGATTTACAACTTCAACGGGAACGAAAGAAATAAACAAGATTTCAGAACCTGTGTCTTTTGGATAAAAGCCTTTAATTGTGAAAAGAGCTTGAAAATTTAAAAAAATGCGATTGTTTATTGTTTACGGTTTTCACATCTTCTTCTCATGACATGTTCTTGATATTTTTTCAGATTACCACCAAGTTTACGGTGAACCGAAATTAAATTTTACAAAAATAAAAAACCGAAAGCTTATTACCGCAACAATATTAACAAGCTTCTTCTAGTTCTGTCGTCTCTTAAGAAACGCGCAACGCAACGCCAAACGCACAGCAATATAACAAAATATGTAATGACATTATAATTTCCGAACAGCGTCTCCATTACATAACGAGTTCAATACACGCGTTCGTAACGAAACACGATCGAGATCCAGATGCGCAAATCTGGATAAGGGGAACGTTTAGTGATGTAAAAATTCTCCCGCAAGGGTCATTGTCGTATCGTCCTGTCGGGATTCCTGGATGTTCTAGTGCATGACCCCGCGATCAAAACATGCAACTTGACTCCACACACGATAAAAAAAATGTACTCACGCAAAGTTGCGCGTGTAATTGTGCGTGTGTGTACGACGATGGCAATGTTCGTACTGACAGCGGTGTGTCGTTCCCGCATCTACTTGTATTTGTATTCGATTGTCCATTCGTGTGTGTGTGAGTTACGGTTGTAAATGTGTGCGTGTGCGATCACGAATGTGTGCGTGCCGCGTCATAGTGGCTCTCGTTGAGGACACCGCGGTATTGGTTTTGATAAAAACCGTGCCGAATATTATCTCAGTTACCTAGATATGCATTTGATGTCAATATTGGGGTCGTTGCTATGCAAAAGAAGGGAGTAGAACAGTCAATTCATTGATCGACTGTCGATTAAAGGTATGAACATTCTCATTAATATTATATATCCTAATTTTAGTATATCTGACTGTCCTAACACAGGTTTATATAAATTACCACGGAAAGAAGATATTATGAGTTTCATAGTATAATTAAAATCATACCTGATCTTAAGCAGCCACTACGCATTAGACATGAAAAAGATTTGGCCTTTACTGGTCTGTTACTATACAGAATTAGAATGTATGTTCCGCTGTCATTTGAAAGTCGCACCAAGCGGGGTTATTTGTCAAATGTTATCATTACATAGTATAAAACAAATTCGCTTTCTCTGTCATTATGTCCCCTTGTTCCCTTAACTCTTTCAAACTACGCAACGGATTTTGATGCGGTTTTTTTAATGAATAGAGTAATTCAAGAGGAAGGTTTGTATGTATAATAAC
>DWUN01004108.1:0-11166 GCA_018249975.1 Passova gellias
TAGAAAATTCATCAGTTATGATCGTTTAACCAAGTCATAGTTTGATGCTTCAATTAGAAAGATTTCTTTTGCTTTGTATTCAACAGATCATCTTCAGATGAAAATCCCATACGCAATCCTGAATCCTCTTCAAACCAAAATTCACTCAATGACCCTACTTCTATGCCTACTCCTACCCCCCTAGCAATAATAAACGTATCATCCCTTGCTAAATCCTTTGAAAAGACTGATAATAGTCATAGATTGGCTGACACATTACCAACGACTGAAAGGCTATCGACTCGGAGACATCCGTCCCGTGTGACTAATAATGTCAATAACATACCTGTTGAACTTGTACAAACTACTTCTAATCCTGATAATAAAAAGGTAATTTCATTAACAACGGGATTTTCTATACGGCGAAATCTTAATAACACTAAAAACCCCTACACATTAACTGTTATTACAAGACCTTTTGATACCTATGATAAATCAACTAGTAAAAGTTCAGTAGCAAATATTCAACGTTCCCAACAACTGACTGATAGGTTTTATTATAATACCAATAATCAACACGAACGCGACGAACAAATTGTTGAAAGTAAAATTCATGCTTACGATGGCAAAGAACATGATGCATCAAATGTTTCTAAGAGAAGAAACGATGCTTTTCCGGAAGTAGTTAATGAAGAGGAGCGTGTTATATATCAACGACCATCTACAAGGCATAGTACTACAATTAGACCGAGAATTAGAATAAGTACACTACCTTCTACTACTACCGATTCTACGAAGTACTATGTAAAAACTGTAATAAAACGACCAACTCCCTTCTCTTTAAATAACGAAAATAATGAAGAGCCAACTGAACATAGTATACATCCCGAAGAGCTTATTGAAAGCGGTCTGAGAAAAGTACACGCGAGCCCATTTTTACCAGCAGATCAGCAATTTAGCGACCCAGAAATAGAAAACTCACAGGAATGGGAGCAGGAAGATGAACAAGATAATAGTGAACTAGTTGTATCACCATATAGAACCCTTAACAATTTAAGAAATAATAATGATCAAGACTTAGCACCAGATTACTCTACGAGCACCTCATCCACGACACGTATTACGACCACTACACCAAAACAAGTGGCTGAAAATCATACATCTCGAAAACCTGCTTACTATAGCTATCGAGTAATAGATGAAGCAGTACCTGATCAGACCACTGAGGTTCTTACTGGTAAAGTAAAAAACATCATCCAATCCTTCTTCAATAATTTATCTTCTACTCCCAAGTACTTCGAGTATACTTCATCATCGCCCAGAACTACACAGAAACCAGAAGAAAAAATTGTAAACATTGGTTTTCAGAAAAAAAAAGTAAAGTACAGTGACGAAAAGCATTCAAGAAATAATGTTAAACGTATTCAAATTATATCGGAACCTAGTGTAAGTAGGTTCATTCCACCTAGTGTCGATACACAGAGTATCGCAGAAAATTATGATACATCAAACAAAGACTATACCTCAACTACTTCTAGTACGGCGTCTTTAACTAATGCACCATTTTTAATTATAAGCCCCGAAACAACACCGGTTATGTTACAAAGTTCATCTATAAATGAATATACGGAAACATATGATAAATCGAAATTTAATCCCTTATTAGATCAGCATGATGTAGAAAAATCTCGTAAATATCTCAAAATATTAAACGAAGAAGTGACTTCTCAAAATAATAATCGTTTTAAGCTGGATAGGGAATATATAAATCAGACAGAAACGAATAATGAAAATATATATCCCCCGACAACGACTGAGCCGTTTAAGCCTTTGGACATTATTGTTGATGACATTGCCTCGACGACTAGTACGACTAAATCGACCACGACTGTGAAAGCTTTAATATCGTCAACGACTAAGAGTATATCCTTCCCAACAAGAGCTTCACGAGTCAATCCCGCCATAAAGTTGGCTGCGACAAATCCAGGAGGTGGACGCAGGAGTTACCAATCGTCGTCCAATTGCTCTTCAGACAACAGTCTGCAAGCGAATCCAAAATGCAACGAAATCAAATACCAGAGGTACTTTACTCACCGGCCAGTAGTCTAAGTAGCCTGGAGATATTCTCATATTAAACCTATTAATGGACGGTGGAGGCTTCGTCTACTGCAAGACTTTACTATCCGCATTGCGAAGTAACTAGCATGAGGATGACCATCTTCTTATGTCTTCGTTTAATAGCACCCATTGCTAAATTCTGTCGCTTAGCATACTATTCTCATTGGGGGACTTCAAGTCGGTTGAGTTGAATTTCTGAATTGTTAACTCCTGACGTTACCATTTCCACTTCCTGCATTCTATTGGCAATGTGTTTTAATATATTCCTTGTAGTATTTGCATCATACATGTATATTAGAAAGTTCCTCAATGTAGCTACATCGTTTTATGTGCACCACATTGCAACTCATCATTTAGTGTCTGCGCACCACAATCACAATTAGTATATCAAAATTATGTTTTGGTATGCTGCTTGCATGCATTCATATTGTTTGGTATGAATATACCATGTTTTTTTTTCAACGGTCGTAAGTAGTTGAAATTTG
Organism: Passova gellias; assembly: GCA_018249975.1. NCBI lineage: Eukaryota > Metazoa > Arthropoda > Insecta > Lepidoptera > Hesperiidae > Passova > Passova gellias. The sequence continues at coordinate 2,583 of DWUN01004108.1, forward strand.
TTAATCATTACAATGTTATGCTTAAATTAACTACAGTTACAATCAGTTATTTTTTATTATTATATCATGGAACTAATGAATTGATAAATGAGATTCCGCCAAGAATCTTTTGCTTACCTTTAAACCACGCGTACTAATACAGAAATTTGTGTCGTCATTTTGTTAACTCTTTAAATTCTTACAGGCCGAGTTCGACTCGTGGTCGGGGATCTGCACATTTCTCAACTTCAAGTGTATCAGAGACATCACAGCAAGCTCCAAATAGAGGAACACCACCAACGTTAGAAATGCATCATAAAAACTGTCATCATTTGCTTAAATTCTTACGATTAGCTATGTTCATTTCAATACTTTTTTTACCAGATACTTTAAAATCATATTCATCATAGCACAGTTTTTTATCTTTTTCTATGTTTAATTTTTTTCTTATTATTAAAACACATTTTGTTTTTTGAGCAGCCGCAACCGTCCGACCTTGAAGCCGTCTACCGCTATTGTGTCGAAAACCACGGAGTTTGTGGACATTTACGCCTACCCACCAAAACGGCCATCAGCAGTATATCCACAGCCGACGCCAGATAAAACCGCCGCGAAATGTAGAAAGGATGTTTGTTTATTGCCCGATTGTTATTGTGGTGGCAAAGAGATTCCAGGTATGATTCGACATTTTAATCGATATGTTAACTTGGCACTTTTTTGTTAATATCGTATTAATTTTCTTAACAATACACTGATTAAGATATAGAACTCGCATTAAATGAATTTGCTAAATATCTTAGGAAGATTACCTGTCAGCGAAGTACCTCAGATTGTTTTGATAACATTCGACGATGCGGTGAATGACCTGAATAAAATGTACTATGAAGAACTGTTTGAAAAGAATCGAGTCAATCCAAATGGGTGCCCTATATCTGCCACTTTTTATGTATCACATGAGTGGACAGATTATAGCCAAGTTCAAAATCTTTATGCAGATGGCCACGAATTTGCTTCACATACGATATCGTAAGTTCATAGTTGGAAGATCGGGACTTCAGTTGCTAAATTGGATCTATATCTCTTGGTATATATTTAAAATGTGTAGTTTATGGTGAACTTGATCTAAACATTCTGTGCAAATGCGTTTGTAGTTGGTTATTATTTTCATACAAATGGATGTTTCGATCAGCCGCACTCACTAACACTATTCTTGGCCATCTATAAAGTGATAAGTACATGAATTTATATACCTCTTGTTAATCTCACATACATAATTTACATTTATGATTAAAATTATTTTTTTTCTTTTTCTCTTTCTACCATCCTCTACCTCTCTTATCTTTACCTATATATACCTTTTATATTCTTTCCTCTTCCTGGCACGGCTTTTACACGCCCATTCACCACATGCACAAATACCAACATCCCGCGATATGACAGGCGACTTACCGGTGGAGACAGTGCCGCAAATAGTTTTACTGACGTTTGATGATTCAGTAAACGATCTGAACAAGGTTCTGTACTCGGACCTGTTCGACAAGGGTCGTGTGAACCCCAACGGTTGCCCCATTTCGGCCACGTTTTACGTTTCTCACGAATGGACCGACTACAGTCAAGTCCAGAATCTCTACTCAGCTGGACACGAAATGGCCTCACATACAGTTTCGTAAGTTATTTAAACACGTTACAGCACAAATATCCCCATGACGCACAAACAGATAAACTAATCTATTTTAATATGTCATACACAGATGTTATTTATGTATATATTTTATATTTCGTAACGGATTTAATGAGACCAGAAAAATGCTGTTTTCTTGTCTATTCCTTAATTTTCTTGCCTTGGTTGGGTTTTTATAATTAACATAATATATTGCATGATCTTTAAATATATTTTATTATAAGAAGAAACACTAAATATAGTCTAATGTTGTGTTTACAGCCATAGTTTTGGAGAGCAATTCTCCCAAAAGAAATGGAATAGAGAAGTGGGAGGTCAAAGAGAGATTTTGGCAGCTTACGGTGGAGTTAAGCTTGAAGATGTGCGAGGCATGAGGGCTCCATTTTTGTCAGTTGGTGGCAACAAAATGTTCAAAATGTTGTACGATTCTAACTTCACATATGACTCTTCGCTGCCCGTTTATGAAAACAGACCACCAAGCTGGCCATACACCCTCGACTATAAATTATTCCATGACTGTATGATCCCACCTTGTCCTACCAAATCGTATCCCGGTAATAGTTCATTATATTTTTCTTTTATTTATGGATTTATCATAAAATTGTTCTATTAGAACTATTGGTTCTGTAATATATTTTAGGCGTTTGGGAGGTACCTATGGTGATGTGGCAAGATCTGAATGGCGGTCGTTGTTCCATGGGCGACGCTTGCGCCAATCCACCTGAAGCTGAAGGGGTTTATAAGATGCTTTTGAAAAACTTTGACAGGCATTACACAACAAACAGGTATTTGTTTTAGACATTGTGTTTTAAAACGTTTTACATTGTTCCTTCTGAGTCAGATCGTATTGAATGTTAACGCGTTTCTTACAGAGCTCCGTTTGGTCTTTTCTATCACGCGGCGTGGTTCACGCAACCGCACCACAAGGAGGGTTTCATCATGTTCCTTGATTTCATTAATAAAATGAAGGATGTATGGATAGTTACAAACTGGCAGGCGTTGCAATGGGTGCGAGATCCCACTCCCATTTCAAGGCTAAATAACTTCCAACCGTTCCAGTGTAACTACCAGGTGATTAATGATAATAGACTTTCATAATACTCCTCTATTGTTTTAGTCAAAGTCAATTTATTTTGCTCACTGTATAATTTTGAGGGTAACAATTGAATTGCAATCAAAAACATTTTCAATAGTTGTATCCTAATGTACAATTTTTAAAGCTGTGTTCCCAATGTTTTCAGGATCGGCCGAAAAAATGTAACAATCCCAAAGTGTGTAACCTTTGGCACAAATCCGGTGTAAGATACATGCGAACGTGTCAACCGTGTCCCGAAATTTACCCGTGGACCGGCAAGACCGGCATCAGATCATCGCGGATTGACAATGACATTGGCGAATAGGCACACGACAACTAATTAAACAACGAAGTAATCGCAACCACACCTGACGAAGACCACGCAAAAATTATTTTTTTATAAGCCAACGAGGCAAATTCCATTTTGCTTATAAAATAATTGATAGTAGAAATTGTTTGTCACCAACTAGTGAGTGCCATGTAGATTTGGATGGTCACAGATCAAGTGTCAATGCTTATATTATAAACAATTTCGCCGTAGTCGAGAGAGATGTGATTTGAGTTTCCTTTAGTTTAATTCAAGTTCTTCATGTTTAGGTAACGTCGTGAAATGTATTGGAAACTGTGATATTGTGTGTTTTCAATCCTATATAATGAGAAATATTTCAAAACCAATTTAAACGTATTTATCTTATGTCTTACATCCTTCGTGCAAATGATAAACAGCGAATTTTCCTATTTCGTTACTATTGTTATCATTATCGTAAATCCTATTTGAGATGCATGAAGAAATTATTTCTTAACGATTTAAGTTATTTTGTTTATACTGCAACTTTAAGTGATATTAAAGCTATAGTAAATTTCGTCAACATAGTACTACTAGATCGCGATTTTAATCATTCTGATTCCATAGCTATTTTTCATATTTTTTTACGAAAGCCATATTAAAATTTAGAAAATGTTTTTTTTCTAATCTTGCCAGCTTCGTGGTTGACACTGCCTTTTATAAATTGTAAATATAGGATTAGAACGCTTAGTGTTAGATTAAGTCTCCGTCCTGTGAAAAAATTGTATCACGAATATTGTGTTGGAAGTAACCTCAACAAAATATAAAAGTACAGTTGTCGTGTATGAGAAAAAAATTATATTTCTTTGGCGTCGTGTAGACGTCTGTCCACATCGGCCTGTTGATGTAGCACATGTCTCCGCGACTGCTAAAGCGTTTTAGACGAAAAGTAAAAATCAGTTAAGTATAAATCAGTTCAATTAAATTCCATTTAGACAGTTTTAAATTTCGATTTATTGCGTCATCATAGATTATGTTTAAATTTGAATGAAACAAAAAAAATATACAGTCATGTTACATAAATAAATTAATTTTATTGCTTTGGTGTGCTAGAGCAACTGAAGTCGATGGAAGCGCTTGCTACAGATTTATTTAAATTAAGTAATTTCACTATTTATAAGTCCTATTATTGTAAATATAGGTTTAGTATTTAAAATTGGTAGTTACATTTTTATAAAGATGACATCTGATTGTGAAAAGGAGCTTACGGGCTTGTTAATGTGACAATTAATTCTCATTGAAGTTTAAAACGATGTAATAAGGATTCCAACCGTGTAGTAAATTTATTTGCGTTGTGCTGTAAAATAAGAAACCAGTGCTGATAAATAAAATTTTGTAAAACAAATGACATTTTTTTATTTTACGATTTTCTTCTTCTGTAGATTAAGACAAATAATAGCTTTTTGTAATTCACATTACATCATTGAGTAACATATGAGTGTTTACAAGTGTCATGCAAGCATAAAGTTGGAGTTAAAGATGATTTAAATTAACTTGTCCAAACCATGAGTCCACTTTTTTCTTCTCTTTAGTCTTCTCATAAAATAGGCGAATTTAATAATGTGAAACAAAATCTTACTGAGAAATTATGACGATGTCCTCCTTGACTCCATTGCGTGAGCGAATTAAAAGCCAATTGAGCTTTACGCGATGTTCTGATTTAAAGTCGAATCAATGTAAATAAAGCTGAGCTTGATGCAAATATTTTGAAATAGATCAAGGTTATTGTGGATATATGCTCTACATAATTTATATATACTTTATTGTTAGTAGCTGCCTTCAAAATGTCATCATTGATTTTTATCGACCAAACCTGACCTTCATATTAATATAAAATGTTTCAATAACTCCACAATGTCATTGGCTACACCCGCAATCACGATTAAGATGGTACCGCTACAAGGTTCATAAAAAATGAAAATTTCAATCATGACACCTGGCTGATATTTCATTGATGAAAGGTTTCTGGAAAATATATAAAGAAGAAACCAGTACACTTTTGGTCTTCACTGAAATGGCTTTTATAGCAACAACTTGGGTTCGTAGTGCAAGTTCAAAAATGGTTAACAAGACAATGTTCTCAGTTTTACTTATATTATTTAATCCTACGTCCGGCTATGAAGTTGAATTTTATCCAGGAAAGTCTATGTATGATAATTCACTTGAAGACTTAAGTAAATCTATAAAAGCAGAAAAATCTATCACATCTGGAAACGAAAATAAATGGTTTCCTCCTGACTATAAGAGTAATGACATTGTTTTCCGGAGGACACCATATAAAGAAGATGGAAAAAAGAATAATGTTGAAAAAAGAGCGGTAGATCCAATATTTCACGGACACCCAAAGACACAAGAAGAATTGTGGCATGAACATTTTCTTACTAAAACCACAGGTTTTGATCAAACACCATCTCTAACGAAACTTATCAATAACATAACGCTAACTTATTTGAACCAGTGCATACCAGTAATTTTGTATGACAAACAAGTTAAGTCGAAAGAAAGTTATTTAATTCATAATCTACTCAAAAGTTTCCCAGTAAGCTACAAACATGGCTTTGTAAATGATGACGGCCGCTTAAAAGAACCAAAACTGTTATACTCGAAGCATGAATGCTTGAATTTTATATTATTTCTGGAGGATGTTAAAGTGAGTGCAAAGGTACTTGGCAAACAATCTGAAAGTAAGGTAGTTGTTGTGGCTCGGTCATCACAGTGGGCGGTTAAGGAATTTCTCACCAGTGTTTCATCCAGGGTGTTTGTTAATTTACTTGTCATTGGACAGAGTTTTCAAGAAGAAGAGATGTTGGTATGTACATAAATAATTGAACGTCAATTGCAAGTGTTAATGCTAATCGCCTCAATGTAAAAGTCCCAATTTTTCGATACGTAACATCCAGAAATAAATTTGTGTTCTCAGGAAGCACCCTATATTCTTTATACTCACAAGCTATATGCCGATGGTCTCGGTGCTAGTATATTTCAAGTTCTCACATCTTGGACACATGGAAAGTTTTCCAGAGAAGTAGACTTGTTTCCTCTAAAAATGACAGAAGGTTATTCGGGTCACAGGTTTTTAGTTGCAGCTGCTAACCAACCACCGTTTGTATTTAGAAGGTGTGACATTCTTCTAATATTTATTTTCCAATTACGAGTTTCCATTACCTACGTAATCTTTTCGTCCTTGTCATTATTTTCAGAATTAAAACAGATTTAGACGGCGGGAACCCTAAAGTGGTGTGGGATGGATTGGAAATAAGACTGTTGAATATACTAGCACGCCGGAATAACTTTTCCATCGAGTATATTGAACCACACGACCTTCATTTAGGGTAAACAATGAATACTGCTATAGCGGAATCCGTGCTTTTTATAACGTATTGTTTATTTCATAGACCCGGGGATGCCGTTGCGAATGAAATAGTCGCGGGGCGAGCCGACATAGGAGTGGCTGGAATGTATACAACGAAGGAGAGAGCCATGGAAATGGAATTGAGTTTCTCACACTCTCAGGATTGTGCCGTTTTTATTACACTGCTCTCAACAGCACTACCTCGGTTAGCGTCGCATATTATTTTGTTTTTTTTATTATTCCACTGTTGGATACTCCTCTCATAGGGAGAGGGTTTTAGGCCTTAGTCTAGAACGTTGATCAAGTGCGGATTAGCAAACTTCACACAGCTCCGAAGCATTACAATATTGTATTGTTATTAATAATGATATAATAATATTATAAGATTTTAGTAGTATAATAACGGGTGTGTATGCAGGAAGAGAGTGATGAATGTAGACGAAGCACGACAGGTCTGTAAGGATAGAGATATTTTGCACTCAGTGCTTTCTGCCTACCCCGTTAGGGTCCTGGCGTGATGGTATGTTGTTGTTAGTAATAAATAATTTAGAGCTTACGCTCCATTTCTCTGTTTCAGATATCGAGCTATACTTGGGCCGTTTCACTGGCACGTGTGGGTGGCATTGACTTTCATATATCTGTTCGGAATATTGCCTCTAGCGTTTTCAGATAAACACACGTTGAGTCACTTACTGCATAATACCAGTGAAATAGAAAATATGTTTTGGTATGTTTTCGGAACATTCACAAATTGTTTTACATTCGTCGGAAGGAATTCCTGGAGTAGAACCACAAAAATTACTACAAGAATATTAATTGGTACGACATTTATGATTTTCAACATTTTAATTATAACTAGCTGTGCGTCGCGATTTTACGCGTGTAGATTTCGAACCCGCAGAAATATCTGCGTAATTTTAAAATATCTAAGCGTATAGACGGCCAGACTATGTTGAGATTATATGTTGTAATTTTTTCTTTGTTCATATTCAGGTTGGTACTGGGTGTTTACGATTATAATTACAAGCTGCTACACCGGTTCAATAATAGCGTTTGTTACTTTGCCCGTATTTCCCGACACGGTCGATTCGATACAGCAGCTATTGCGAGGATTTTACCGAGTTGGTACTTTAGGTAAAATATATTTCGTTATCAATGTTGCATGCACTTATGCAGTGTTTTTCAAACTGTGAGTCGCGATGCTTTACTCGGGTGACGGGAAAGGAAAAGCAACAAGGTTCTACACTACAATAAAAATACAATATCTATGTCTTAAAGGGGTCGTGAGAATTTTTCATCCTGTAAAGGGGTCGCGTATACAAAAAGATTGAACAACACTGTACGAATAAAATGAGTAAGCAAAGGCAATGTTTATCGCATCGTATTTTTTTAAGTGTACTTTTACTTTACTTTAACAATTTTTTTTTAATTTAGTGGAATCTTTACTGATTAATGAATTTTTTAAATTGATGTATGTAATTTTGTATAACTACTGTATTGTATGTCTCCCAAATAAATAAATAAATAGAATATTTCAGATCGCGGCGGTTGGGAGCGTTGGTTTTTCAATTCGTCTGACCCCGATACCAATAAGCTTTTGAAAAAAATGGAATTCGTACCGAACGTTCAAGCTGGAATAAGGAATATTACGAAGGCGTTCTTCTGGTCTTACGCTTTCTTGGGATCGCAAGCGGAGCTTGAATATATAGTCCAATCAAATTTCACATTCACAAAGTACGTTTCAAGCGTATACGAAATTTGAAATTGATTTGAACATATCTAAGATGAATCTCCCATTTCCAGATCTAAACGTGCCCTACTACATATATCCAACGAATGCTTCGTACCTTTTGGAGTAACCATGGCGTTTCCCAATAGCTCGAACTACGCGGCAAAGTTGAGCAGCGATCTTCGCAGACTGTTGCAAAGTGGAATCTTAAAGAAAATTGTCGACGAAGTGCGCTGGGAGATGCAGCGTAGTCAATCTGGCAAACTTTTGTCGGTAATATACCTAGCATTAGTTTAGTTTTATAGTGATTTGTGCCACTACGACAATGAATGGACTTAGGTAGTTCTGATTCAAGTATTTGATAAGTAAAAAGTACAATATGCGAGCAGCAAGGGCGTCCAAACTTTCCTTAAAATGGTAAC
>DWUN01004109.1:0-11165 GCA_018249975.1 Passova gellias
GCCATATACATTATAACAGTATTTCTCTACTATATAATGGATGTTATTATACATATAAACCTTCCTCTTGAATCACTATCTATTTAAAAAACCGCATTAAAATCCGCCTTTTCTTCCCTAAACACATTTGAAATGATGTCTGTGTATTTATGCTGTGATTTACTCATATATAGAGAGCGATAAAACATCGACAATATTCAACTACGACTTATTAAGGTTTTTATAATTTCGTCAAGGGTACGGGTGAAATAAACCAAACTTGATATAGGGGTTTGGAATAGAGTTGAAATTTCATTGTTTTTTTGGCGCCACCAGGTGTCGAGTGCTCGTTACGGAGATGGTAAAAATAAAAATTGTTAACAAGCAAATCCGCCCTCGTACGAGAGGCTGCATGTATAATTTTAAAATTTTATTAAGTCTTAATGAAAATAGTATATTTTATAACAATGAAAATGTTTTTTTGGATCATGAAACGAATTGGAAAGTAAAGAACTTAAGCTTCGAAGTAAACTTGTTAGATACAAAGAGAATAAGTAACTAGAAGTCGAGTCGAGTCGAGAACTCGGCATAAAAAAGCGAATGCGTCTCCGGATTAATGGAAGTTTATCGATTTATAATTGTTTTTAAGTCCCGATTGGCGAATTGTGATAAAGCTTTTTGCCGTAATTGTGTTTCAAACTTTTTAGATACGTATCAATTATTGAAACTGATATTTTATTAATATTTCGTTACAGATTTCTTCAGCTAGTACAACGACAAAACTTATTATCGAGTATTGAAAAAGATTATTTAATTCATAACTCAAAAAGTACTGTAATACTTACATATGGAACCTTTCGGCCTCCGCGTTAGTCAAATAAAAACTGATAATAAATGAATCCGCCTCGGGACGGCTCTCTCTCCGTCGCGTTTTTGTTTTTCGTTCATATCTTTGACAGAGTATTTCATTGGATGAGAATTTTAGTGTGAAATGTTGCATTCATTTTTAAACTGAAAGTCTTACATATAAATATTTTTTTAATACAGTTAATGCTGTGTAATTGAATTCCGGCTTCTCAAATAGAATGCAACATTTGTTGAGAAGGCTCATGATTCTCGTTATGGACTAATTCTACAAAACCTTCGAGTAACACAACTTAGCGTAACATTTAATTTTCGGACTTAGTCTAGGCGAAAGTACTAAGTCGAACTATGGCTTAAAATTTGAAATGGCCTGTTTACAGATTTAGTTTTATTTAAAGTATAATCTCAATACCATGTTTGTACACGTTGATAAATATGGCAGACGATTTATATGCTGGCTCAAAGTAAAACCAAACATTTGTCACAGTAATTGTCTACGGTTTTTGGTATTCCTCCTTTCTCTGCTGTCCAAAACAATGAGATCTTAATTCTAGTTGCTGCTTCCACATGAAGCCGAGACTTAAGAAGCTCATTAGATATCGTTAGTCAGTTGCTTTTATTATGGACGATTGGTTTAAAGCTGAATTTTCTCAGCCGAAAAAGCGCAAGATCGCTCCTACTCTTTCGACTTTCAAATCAGTGTAAGCTCTCCTGCGTCGTCGCTTTTGTGCGGTAAATCCGTAAAGGGTAGTGGAAGATAATAGAAATAAAAGTCAAACGAAAACTCGATTCTACAATAGACTTTCAAACAGATGTAACTCTACCACCTTTAAATTTTAACTTCTATTTACCTGCTTTCAGGAATAACTTGATTAATTATTGCCATGTGCTATTCATGTACAATTGCGTTATTGACAGTTGAAATGTTCAAGGTTGTTATGTACATAATTGGATTTATGGAACAAAGTAAAACGGTAATTGTTTCAAATTACAAACGTGGCTGGAGCCGCAAGTGGAAAGGTAGGGTCCGTACACGGTCACACATTTGTATGTCGCTGAAACCTTCGTTGACGTATGTCGGCTATTATTAGAGAGAAGCTTTACAAATTATGCAAATGCACAGTTTCACGTGCTGTCGTCATTAAAATTTGACGCCCCGCCGACCCGCCATGACGACATTTTTACTCTTATTAGGGACGAAACGTGAAAAATAACTGGACCCTCGTAAAGCTACAATAAATGAAGTAATTTGGAAACGCGCTTTACCTTCCTTAATTTTGTTGGTCGCTAGACAGATTGTAGATACAATATGTAGATTTTTATATGCCTAATTTATAAGTCCGCCGTGTCCCAGCCAAATTACAGAGAAATGGATGTGCAGTTTATAAGCGTATTTTACTCCGCGCAGATCAAATAATAACTTGCTTGTTTTAAATAAATGTAATACTATAATTATGCTCTACACACGTACTGGCTCAACCGCTATTACGTGCGACTTAAAATATGCGTTATAAGTAGCTGTTTTCGCAAAGAATTTCTTTACTATTCTCGGGGATCTTCCTGAAGGTGCTCTACTTATGTGCAGTCAGATAATAGATAATATTGCATATTTAACCGATGAATATTAAAGCGCATTTACTTAGCTGAGCTTCAGAAAAATAAGCAAGCAGGTGGCGGTCTCTTTGTTCTTTATAAAACACCGTTGAATACCTTTACCAACAAATTTCCCACTAGTAATTTCATGTTTCTATTGTACGTACCTACATAATATGCCGCGAGTCGCGTGTCCCCCTCTGTTTGAGCTTCTCGAGTTCGTCATCTTCTTCCGATGGAATTGCGAAACAACAAATAACAACCAGTACCTTCTCGTTTCGATTCGATTATAATAGTACCTAATAATAAAATAACATCGCATTAAATATAGTAACTAAAAATAGGAAGTCTAGTAGTTGTAGTAGTAGTATTAGGGGCATATAATAGGTAATACAAATCGGGTATATTTGTAATCAATGTACTTCATTACACACCTTAACAGACACGTTTTATTCTTATTGTTGACTAGCTGTGCCCCGCGGTGACCTAATAGTAAAATAATAGATATTATTTATTTTTCATGGTGTTTTAAAAAATATTCTGAGAAACAAACATATAGCTACTTAAGACAGTCGTCTCGCATGTAATATTATTCATTTGTGTACCTACTTCTAAAGGTCCTTTTAAATCCTCCTCTAATTTAAAATTCATGGTCACGTCGTTATAGACTTGATACAATGATCGCTGAGAAACAATTACCAAGCAATTTATTGATATGTTGACAGGACGAAATCTGTCGGGTCCGCTTGTATAGTAGGTAAACAATTACAAATTGTATATCGCCCAAATTGTCACAGAGACGCGATTTCTGATTTCATACTATAAAATTTTGTGCTTTTATTCGAAAATAAGATAATTTGTTGGTGCTGATGTGGGTATAACAAAAGTAGCACTATATTTTTACCCAATTGCAAGTTGTGCAATATCATTTTATTTATTATAGATTTTTATTTATATTCTGTAAACTGTATAATTTATCGCAGCCGCATCATCGCTTCACATCACGCGAGCGCAGTCGAACGCTTCACTATTAAATATATAAATTAATAATGATATCGCTTTGCAACAGGCCGCGACTATTTCGTGGTTACTACCATGTTTCGCTCCCAATCATTGCATCATCAGAGTTACTAGTAGGTGCTTACGCCGGTTCATCACAACATTCATGATAAATCTTATCACGAATATTGCCAAATTAATTGTATAACCATTTCTGCAGTCTCCAATGTTATTAACTTGTTGAAGTTATAATAGAGTTTACAAATCCGCAATGGAATTGTACACTTAATTTCACTTCAAGACTGACTATTGCTAGGACTTGTATTAAATATTGTAGGTACTCGTAATATATTCCCAGACCGAGACGTTTAGTTAATGACTCGGTCGGATATTTCACATTACGTACAAAGAAAACATTAAATACAAAAATAAAACACAGAATTCGTACTTTTACTTCCGATATTGACTAATAGATTATTAACTATTTCGAGGAATTACTACCGATTTATGTAAGCACATTCGATTTTAGTCAAATTGTTATATTTGTACTACTAGCGCTCGCCCATCTAAATACCGACCGCGCCCGGTGTTTCTAAACCTTACCGGCCGTTTGGAGTCTGCAATATTGTCATTCGTATATAAGAATAAGGCGTGAATACGTTGACAAGTGGCTTGACAGTAAACAAGATGTCATTAATTTTATTATTTAATACAATAACTTGTTGTTAAACGCTTAATACCAATAAGTTTACTATCTGTTACCCAAAATAATTCATTTAGTTTACGCGTCATACCGTTATTGCGACCGTAACGCCATCTATAGCGCTTCTCTGATTAAAACGTGTTTACGCGTAGAAATCAGATTTCTTTCCGCGAAATAAAGTAGCTTATGTCACTCTCCAGTCCTTCGACTATATCCGTACCAAAAACCACATCGATCCGTGGCTCCGTTTCGACGTGAAAGAAGGACAAACAAACACACCTTCGCATTTATAATATTACTACGGTTACGGATACATCTTGGGAAAATATTACGAGAATATGTTATCGATTACATATATATGTATTTGTTGTATCCTGAGGCGAAGCGGGCATGCTCGGTACAAAGTCACGGAGGAGTTTCTAAATTAATGATCTTACTTAGTGTGCGCTGGTGTTACATTTTGCGATATTATAATACATTACATGACGTGTACTCAGCGTTATAACTATGTACATGTTAATTTAACGTTTGAAAAGATATATAAGCTCTTTGGAACAACACATGTATTTATACTATATGCTTTTAGTTGCGACTTTACTTATAATAATAAATCTGTAGAGAGTAATAACACAATGTTTCTTGTAAACACACGTCACATAAGTTTACAAAACATGTCCTTGTGCACGTTTGCTACGTGTGAGGATTCAATAAATAGGTGTTGTTAAAACTGTTAAACATTAGTTTAGGTATAAATACCTATAAGAATCTCCAATTCAGCAAAATATGTTCTTCAGGAAATAAAGGTAGCTTCTCTCCAAGCCTTTCTTTTGATAAATAGCGTCCTTACATTGTTTTTTGTTGATGAAAATTAAAACACTAGTAAGTTATTAAATAATTAAACTAGTTTAATTTTTGTAAATTCACTTAATCATTTTTTTGCTTCCAAAGGTAATTTTGGAATTTGATAGCTTCTCAGCATATATACCTAATGGTAAAATTGTATATATATATTTGGTACGTTATTTATGCGAACTGCACGCATAGCATACATATGTAGGCGGGCCGAAACCTCGTCATCTGTGTCCGATATTACGTATCCGGCGAGAGCGCCCTATCAAGGATAGGCGCTATTACATCCATATTTCATGTAACACTAGGCATTTGTGAGTCAACGGCCATGGCGTTAGTGTAAGTTTATTCTCTTTGCTGTAAATAAATAAACATGAGCAAACACGAATGACTTGTTACATAAACTCTATGTTCCTTTTAATAATCTTGCTACTGTTTAGCTTCACTCAAATTCAACACCGTTTTATCTGAGCATTATTAATTTGCACATGTAAATACGATGCTCATTAACCCTTTATTTTACGTCACATAAAATAAGACATAAATCCTTAACTTTACAAAATGTTTGACGTGTGGTACGTTTATAAGCTGCATCAAACATTAAAGCATAGGTCTGCGCTTTAGGATTTATTACCCATTTTATCAGCAAGTTCTCTTGCGAAGATCAAGTGGTAAAGTGCTATTTGATTTCAGCAAAATTGTTTATTATAATAAAACAGAAGTATTTTACAACATGCATAGATCAACTTTTTCTTAAATTAATCAGCAGGTAAGTAGTTACTCGTAGGTACCAGAACGAGATATGGCACCTTTGCGTATATTAGGTATATATGTTTAAAAAAGGGGTACAAAGTTTTCTCTTCATCTGCAGATATTATAAAAAATACATATCATTTAATTACTTGCAGTTTTTGTTGTGGGCCAATTTATACAAGGTACTAAAGTAACAATTCAACGATCATAGACATGTCGCGTACATTCTGAGTTGGTACATGAATGAGACCATATTGAGACAAAGTGCTTTTATTCATTGGAACAATGTGCGTAAAGGCGGCTTCTAATGCGCAGTTCAGCAACGCATGTGTTTTATGGGGCTGCCATGGATACTCAGCGGGCGATGAACCTCTTTTTGCCTCATTTTGTGCTTACCAGGCAATTTACGTAATCTGTAAAAAGCTACATCGACGTAAATTCCTAAAAGGTTTCAACCCAATATATTTATTGTATTTACTTAAGGGAAAATGTACTACCTGTTATATATTTAATAAACGGCGTAGATAGATTAGTACGTAATGAAGTAACCAGTCCTTTCATTTAATTGCAAATTTTTTTCACGTTATAAGCCTTATCGTATGATCAAAATAATTTGAAAATACATTTTAAAACATTATACCGAATCTACCATGTCTAGAATTACTTGAAGAACCTAGAAAGCTAATAATATGATTCTAGCTTGCAAACTCTTGCATAACATTTTTGAAAAAGATAAATTGAAACAATTAAAAAGTTTAAAAACTAACTTTCTATTATTGCTTTATTGAAAATAATATTTTGCCATCGCTATACCATTTCTCTTTACATTAAAATAAATAATTGGACGCAAATCGTTATTAAAATGTAATTTGTGCCGTGAGGCTTAATTACGAATGCTAGATTATAAAAAAACTATAGCTATTATTGTATCGTTGTTAAAAGGACTGCGAAATGAATCGCTCCCTAAATTAAAGATGTCTCTCATAAGGACTATTATAATGCCGCCAAATGGAGGAGCAGTAATGGCGGCCACTCGGTGCCTTCCCGTTTAGACTAACTTTCTCGTGAATATTTAATGTTGGCTGTTCTGTTTTGGTATATTGCATCTAATATTTAAAATACAGGAGCCTCGCGTTGACCTCTAATAATGCCTTAATTTTTGGATAGAAATTATTGCATGGTGTATTCAGAAGGAAACATGTAATATGAATATGTAGATATTCTTTTAAATTCTTTGCATTAGCGAGTTATTTTAATGAGATACAAAATGCATAATGAAAATTATTTACGAATTCTGCCTTTGTGTTATACGTTCGTGTTATACGTTCAGAAATAAATTCAGTACAACGTACTTTCTTTCATCAGAATGTAATACGTATTGATCACGAGAACGTCCTAATAAAATGAATATGAAAAAAAACAGTAGCATTCAATGTGGTAATCGAGTGCTTTTTCATTATTTGATAATGATATAATAAGTAGCGACTTATAGCCGTTTAATGCTTTTTCCGTTTGATCGTTATAAGTCGTAAAGTTCAGACGCGCGGCTGTTCTTGATATTCAAATTTCCTGAACGGATAATCCGCCTGTAGTTGCAGTGTTCGCTTGTTTTGGTATAATCCGCTGTATATTTGTATTTTGTTTTGTCTTATTATTTTTTCCTTATATATGAATTATGGAAAAACGACGGTGTGAAGCTTATGAACAGATTTTTATATAAACAGGTAATCTTATTATTATTCTCCTTTCGATCTCTAACCCTTGTGGCACCCCGCGAGGAATAGTATGCAGGTATAAAAAAATGCAAACGACCTGTTACAAATTATAAGGTATACATTTACTCGTATTGTAGTATTCTAAATTATAGCAGACAATAAAACACGTAGATATGTCACCGAAAACAGTCACTGACAAAAAATATTGTATAAAATGTACCTACCTTGACCGTTTATATGAATTAAAAATAAATACTCTATTGAAGATGTAAACATAATCAACTTTACACGTTGAATATATCTTGAAGGCAATGCCACATAAAATATTTAGCAACTCGTTTGCCTTAGTACCTCCATTTGCAAAGCTTCTAAAGGTAATATTTAATTTGCTCAATAGCTTTGATGCTATATGATCATGATGTAAGACGAGACAGAACCGCTACTGAAAAGATTTCATTTAACGTTTATGATAAGGGGCTAAGCATATTCCCGTTCTATGCTACGAGTACAAACGTAACTGTTCTTTACATACATACATAACATCACGCCAGGTCCCTAACTGGGTAGGCAGAAAGCACTAACTGTTCTATACAAATTTAATATACATATATATATAGCCAATTTTGCTATTTATATTATTAAAGCACGTAGCTAACCGTCTTTTCATTCCGCTTATGTTACTGTGGGTATTATGTTTGTTTCATAATGTTTTAATACTCCGAATGGCACTCGGTACGTGGAGATTTCGTAGCGCTGCCGTAGCTATTGCGCATGCTACCAAACTTATTATGCGGATACCAAAGACACTATGTATTTTATTTATTAGCTTTCGTTTGTATTACATCGTGTACCATTTATGTAAATATCACTGTTGAGGTGATTATTTGTAAATTATTAGTTACTGATGTTCCGGAGCACAGTGGGTAAGGTCAGCCCTTATAGCTGTGACCGCTATTAACTTTTATAGCGTGTCTGTTTTTCGGAGGATTCGACTAAGGTAAGTAATATATGTAATATAAAAGCATATATTAGCCGAAGGGAAGATCGTGGGACACGAAGTGGATTTTTAAAGGTGAGAAGGGATTTGGAGGGTCGGGTATGTAAGCAAAATCAATATGTGTATGGCAAGAACAGTCGAGGATGTTTGTAAAAAGGAAAGAAATGAATAGGAGTACAAATGTGTAGAAGTAAACTTACGTTCTTCTTATTCCTACACATTATCGATCTTTCTATTAATAACAAACACAAACTTTGTATCGATCGATAATGTTATTAGATAGGTTGAGGTATTTAAAACACTCCTATAGATACAGAGGTACTGTAGCATTCCATAGCACAATACAAGTTTATGACTGATTAGACTGGCCTCGTGGTCGACTGGTTAGAGACCCTGACTGGCGAAACCGGAGGTCGTGGGTTCGATTCCCACCCAGGACAAACATGTTTCTTCTGTGTCTGGTCGTAATAAAAATATCTATATAAGTATTATATCGTATGTATATCGTATGTATACATATATGTATGTCTATCAGCTGTCCGGTTACCATAACACAGGCATTCAATTGTCTAATTTGGAATCAGATAGCCGTGTGTCGAATTAAACGTAACATCACGCCTGTAATCCCCGAAGGGGTAGGTAGAGGAGTGTAGTACACCCCCACATTTCACCAGTTATGTTTAGGTCCCACAATGGAATAGGTGGTGAGCCTATTGCCATGCACTGGGCACACATCCTGACTCTGAGTCACTACCAGAAATTCTAAATTAGAAAAATCCAGGAGTACCCAACCCGGGATTTGAACCCCGGACCTCCCGATCGGCAGTCGCGCTAGTAACCGCACCACCAACGAGGCAGTCAATTGTTTTGTTTGAAAAATTGCACTAAGAACCGGGAAACGGTGTGTTCCCCCAACAGCGTCACGCTACCCAATCACTCGTGTGTTACGCGCAACCCATTACTCGTCGGTTACGCGTAATTTTACTTTCTTTACGCGACGCACAATCGGCGGAAACGCTGTCGCTCCACATGAGAACGACGCGTGGCAGCTTTGCGAAATGTTACATACATTGTATGCCCGCGGTATTGGGACACACGGTCGATAAGGTTGGACAACATTTTTTCATCAAAATTGCAATTGACAGGCAAATTGATTACCTCCCTTGTATTTAATGGAAGCTAAACTGGGACGCCTCTTCTTTAAGTGTGAGGCAACAAAATTGCTGTTTGTGCTGTACGGGTATATGATATCTAATTATTTTTAATATACTATGTATAAAGTTACGAATTAATTGGCCATATTCTATGGAGCGGTTGGGTGCAAAGCAACATTTTTAGCAATTAATTTTTTTTGGAAATGGTTAGCCGTAGCGACTTTGTGTATCGCATTTCGTAAAGCGGAGATGCGGCCACGAGATGCGTGCGACGTCACCGCATTAAGGTGCCTGTACATAATCCTAATTGATTAACTAGATCCCTTGTTATTGTAAAATTAATTTTTATTGTAGTATGAAAGTACTAGCTGACCTGGCAAACGTTTTTCTGCCATATAAATTATTTTTTATTGCTGCTCCTCTCCTATTAATCTTAGCGTGATGTTGTATAGCCTATAGCCTTCCTCGATAAATGAGCTATCTAACACTGACAGAGTTTTTCAAATCGGACCAATATTTCCTGAGATTAGCGCGTTCAAATAATCAAACAACCAAACAATCAAACAAATTCTTCAGCTTTATATTATTAGTTTAGATTTAATCGAAAAATTACTATTTGTTTCATTGTTTTTTGCAAGTAAAATTAATATTTTCGATAATAAGGGTTCTCGACGGTTCTTGTTAAGCAAACTGCAGCGTTATGGCAATAGCTCAATATAACCCAAGGCTCTCTCAAATGCGCTCTCTTTGTTGAAATCGTTCCCAACACTGATATAAATAGGCACAGTGTGGGCAGATCTTTATGCAAAGATTTGCAATATCCTGTGGTTAGTTCGGTGGTTATAGGACTTTTAAAGCTAACGAAATGAGGCAAATATTTGACAATATTTAACTTAGTATGCTCTGACATTTAAGTTATCATCGCAAGTGTTATTTGGTTTGATTTATTGATAATTATTAATGATTAATTAATCATTGAATCAAATTAAACATTAAATTACTACGATGTAAATATGTTAGAATACGATTTTATGGGGTATTAAAATGTGATTCGAAATTTATTTATATCGCAACTGAAATTGTCGCGTATGTTATTGATTTCATTTCCTCGAATCAGAGTCCCGATTAGTGACGATCGAATGGACACCCTATACAACGTCGAACGGGCTACCAATCGTACGGTAATTGCGCTTTAAATATTTATCATTGTTCGCGAAGGTCACACAAACGATATTGAGCCTCACCAATTCGGTGTGAATTCGGTGTGAGTTCGGCCCGCGGCACAATGCAAGTATTGTTCATTGAGAATTGTCCGTACAAATTTGTCTCTATATTTATATTGAAAATTGTGCCCTCGTTTCCTATGTATTCCCGTTAGTTAGGTATAACCCGGTTTTGATGTATTAAAATGTATATTAACGGATTTCGTATAGGTGTTTTAGTCATCCTACTTCGGCTTTGTGCGCCCTTCAGGTTGCAGTAAGAGTGGGGGCATGGGAGTGAAGCCGGCGATAAAGCCGATGTGCCCGTGAAAATCCTTAATATCTGCCTACCCCTAC
>DWUN01004110.1:0-11165 GCA_018249975.1 Passova gellias
AAACCTGTAGGTATATATTCGTAAAGGTATTATAGACCTGAGTATTTGATATGAATTTCAATTTAATACCTCTACGCCTTCATGAGGAAAGGGGTATTAACTTTAAAATTATTATAAATATTTTTATTATATGATATAAATTAACTATATTTGACGGAATTTGATATAAATTTCAGCTTAATACTTCCACGAGTTCCAGAGGAAAAGGGTCTTGACCGGCGGAAACAAAGTGATCTTATAAAGGTTCTGTTTTTTTCCTTTAAGGTACGGAACCCTAAAAATAGCCTCGTATATATGTGTACTTTGTATGTAGGTGCGTGCGAATGTTTCTTTGCAATGATTAAGATTTGTCTCAATTTGTGTTACACTTTTTTAAAATAGTAAGATAAGGGTCGCAGCACACGTACCAAATTAATTTTAAGTTACTAACAATATTAATAATATTATTTGTTTGTGCTTAGCATAAGGTACATTTTAACATTAAAAACATTATCAATAAACTTTATTAATCAATGTAAAATAAAATATTTAAAATTGTCCCGCGAATTGGTCATGGAATTGTAAATAAAAAACCGTTCTTAACAATACTTTACTAAAAGTTACTTTTTACGCAATAGGTTTTTGCAAAATCATAATTTTTTTTAATTTCAAATTTTATAATAATACTGCCATAGACAATGCGAAGAGTCAATATTTTGTTGTTAAGTTATGATTAGATACGCTGCGGTTGAAGTACCGCTACCCGAAACCGTATTAAAAATGATTTTTGTTAATCAATTTTCTTCCTCGTTTTAAATAAAGTGGTTTTACAAACCATATAGTTAATGTATGATGATGAAACCCAAGGAACACATGCACAAATAATAATTAATGATAAATACCTCATTTATAATTTAATAATATTAATAAATTAAAGGGTGTTAATATAATTTAAAAATTATAATTACTCGCAGCTAACGTTATTCATTGCATAATATGTACAACAAAACGTGTTATTGGAGGTTATGTCCATGTGCTAGCAATGCGCCTACCTATTGATGTTCGAAATACATTTAATTTTTAGTCTTGTTGCCTTAACCGTAAGATATATAATTGTGTGTATTCACTATAGTGCAAAATAAGTCCCTATTTTGCATTGTATCGACTCACCGTTTCTGTTAAATCAGTATTGTCGTGACGTAAGTAGGTGAGTACTTAGATTTTATTAATTAGAATTCGGTTTACTTGTATCATAAACGGTAGTTGCAATATCTGTAAAACCTATCACTAACACCTTTCTGCGAAAAGATTACTACCTACCTTGACTTAGTGAAAAAGCTTGGTCTAAAAGTAATATAAATTAGTTTTTATACAACTATAATGTTATCAATTGTCAAGTATAGCATTCAATGAACTTCAATTCTCATTGCATTAATTTTCACTTTAATCGAATCTAAGTATTCATTTTCAAAATTAAAGTATAATAACTAGACTCACCTTGGGCGTCTCTTCAGCTGGAGTATCTTCGTGATGAGCACGGCGCAGGCGAGGCACAGCAGTCCGCAGAGAGCTCCGAGCACCATGAGGATGGGGTCCCTCACGGGGTCCCATCCAGCGCTGCAGCTCGCCATGTCCACGTACAGGCCGTCGTCAGCTGTGAGGTTATCTGACCGCGCGGCTGCCACCGAGTTGTTCCTGGTGTCACTGCAACTTTATGTGCCATTCGTTGATATAGTAGTGACCATCGTAACATGTTACTATATAATAAACTCTAAAACTAAAGTAAAACAAAATGTAACTATCGAAAGTCCTAGATATGGTATTTATGTCTTTAAAGATTTATGGTACAAAAATTATTTTTCCTAAACGAAATTAATAATATTTATTATTATTATGTGCTTATTTATTTAATTTAATTTTTAGGTATGTATTTTTACGAGGCAACTAAACCCAAATTTGGCAACCTGAGTTGTGGCAGCCATTTTTTTCCGACCTTTTATTAGTCACTGTTAGACCAGGTAAACAGTACCCATACAGCTGATAAACAACGTTAGATGAAAGTCTACTTATCTATTAAATACTTATATATAATTTTACACAGACACAAGAAATATTGTGTCGTAGGAACCGTACCTACAACGTGGACAAACGAACCAGAGTATACGATATATAATTAATGATTAAATAATTATTAATTATTAATTAATAATTTAATATAGCGAAAGATGAGAGTAGAAAGCAAGATAGCTTTAACACAAGCAGTAACGACCATTTTGATATTAAAAAACTATTAATCTTTCCTAGACTTAATGCAGCGGTGGCGAGAGAATACCACCTACCAAACGATTACACGCCAAAAGAGACATGTAATCGTAATTTCGAACCGATGATAATCAAAGAGAAAAGTTACGAACACCATTTGCATATATTATGCAAATACACCTTATCAATGTACCGTCGGGAATCTGATAAGCGTGTCCTGGACTGACGTTACAGTAATGGCAACTGAACATTGATCGGTACGATACCATCGGTACCGTAAATGGCAATCAATCTATACTAGGTACTTAATATTATAAAGAGGAAAGATTTGTGCGAGTGTGTGTGTATGTAACTAATAAGCTCAAAAATTAGTGGACCGATTTCAAAAATTCTTTCACCATTTGAATGCTACATTATCACTGATCAATATATTGTGCTGTACTATGGTGTACTGTCTTTGGCAATAAAAGTATCCTAGGAAATTAAAATCCTGTCCAAAATTACTATTCCACGCGGACGAAGTCGCAGGGAAGGGAATCGACACAATTGATGATATGCATGCAAAATTGAATCAATCAACGTAACAGCCTATTATCGTCACAATTGAATATTTCTAGAGGACAATAGAAATATTCCACGTACTTGCAGGGCGCGTTGACTTCTGGTTGCACCGTTGTGGTTTCAACTATCCCCCTCTCGCACCTCCCCCCTTCATAGTCATTAACACACGCGCAGACCGGCTTCGAGTCTAACAGGGAACACGCGCCGTCGTTCAAACAGTAGCCATCGCACACGTCGGTCTGGCATCTGGCGCCGATGAAACCGTCTTTGCATCTAAAACGATACATATTAACATGTATTTAATACATTTTTGGTTGAATATGGATAGGAACAGAAATAGGGACAATTCCACACAGAGCTTTCACGATTATGGTAACTGGACAGCTGATAAACCTACATGGTACCTTCATACGTACATACACAGAACAAACGAATGTGATCATCCGCCAAATGTTTGATGGGAATCTCACACATGACCTCCGGCTTGCAGTCTGTCTCTAAGCTCTTGGCAACGAGGTCAGGCAGTTTAAATATAAGTTATTTAATTATCATCACAATGGTGTTTGTTGTTAATTTACGAACATTAAAAAAAATGTTCTTAATGTTTTCCATATTTTTTGCTTCAGAACGTAAAAGGTACTAAGTACTAACAGAGCTTCATCTTTATAAATATAACTTCAGAAACAATGGTTTCGTAATCAATGGAAAAGAAAATAATGTAGTCAAGTCACGTGTATTTCGGAAGACTCCGACAGCTTGTGTTCGAGATAATGCCGCAAAGACGAATGCTACTAAAGAAATATTCGAGATACTTTAGTAATATATCGGATAACGAAGTATATGCGAACTGAACCATTCAATACTTGAGTGCAAAAAAATAGAGAATTTAATAAATTAATACACTTACATACACTTAGCGTTCCCTTCAGGTGTTAAACTGCAGTCGCCATTCAAACAATAGTTCTCACAGACGGACGTGAGGCACCGTTTCCCAGTGTACCCGGGGAAGCATTTACAAGTAGAATACGACTCCTCGTCTTTGACGCCGTGCAGACAGAACAAGCCAAAGTCGTGAGGAATGTTAAAGGTGTCGTTGAACGATGACTTATTTTGCAATTGATTCCTCAAAGGTTCACATTCCGGTATCGAAGCCGTTTCCTCTTCCACTTGATAGTTCGCAACGATCCCGAACGGCGGATGGTCCTTACTGGTGAAACTCTTCAGTGTTTCGAGCTTAGGATTCTCAGAGTTCTTGGGGATTTTCCAAATTAAATTATATCCCAAGTCAACCCAGTATATGGAATCTTTTGAAACCGTTAAAGCGTTTGGTCTGTGATGCGTGTCGAGTAGTATAGTTTTCCTATCATTCCCTTCCAAATCGGAGCTTTCGATGGAATAATAAATTCCTTCTCTATCGTCAGCCCAATACAGCCTCTTTGTGTTTTGGTCCAGAGCTAGACTTACTGCACTGTATATATTAGTTTCAACTATAATTTTTCTCTCGGAGCCGTCTAAACGCGCCATTTCAATCGTAGGTTTTGATATGTTTACATTTGTCCAATATATGTAGCTAAAAATAAAATTGTTCATCTGAGACTTGTCTTCTGAAAATTTGTCAATATAATAATAAAGAAACAGGTAGTTTAAGAATAAATGACTTACCCTCTACAACTGTCTACAGCAATAGCTCTAGGAATTTCGTCGTCCATTTTAATGAGGAGGTTACCGTAGATATCGTTATTTGGCGTGTCTGGTCTTAACGATATCCAGAATATACTCTTTTCGTTTCCATCGGTCCAGAACAGTTTCCCGCTGACCGGGTCGTAGGCGAGCCCTTGTATGTTTTCATTGGACCGTCTGGCTACCAGCGGCTTGTACTCCTTCGATTCTAAGTGATAACTAAAAATGGATGCGTTGTCGTTCTGCTTGTCGACGAACAGCAGCATGTTTTGTACGGCATCATACGCCAACGCCGTGAGCGCCCGAAACCGACTACGTTCATAGTTAGTTATTGTGTAATTCGTATAAAATTCTAGTTGGTCCCCAGTGGTTACAGCGATATCTGAAACAAACACTTGAACTATCAATCCCTTCCAAATACAAATGAGCATAGATTTTCAAAGAGTTAATTGTCAAAATGTTAATAGTTGATGGAAGATAGTCGAATGAAAAACTATTACGAGTATCTATTGATATTTCAGTCGATAGATATTTTGGCAGCCGTGCGAGACTGCTCGCTACTGCCGTTCGAAACATAGCGTCCCGTGACCATCAGAGGTGATTGTAAAGGTTACCCACTGGTTTTATGTAACAACACTTTACAATCTTCATTGCAACTTCCTAGCCAAAAACGAATTAAATTACACAGCAAAATACGACAAAATATGGTTCTGTGACATCTACTAAATATCTAAGCGAACCAAAAAGAAGATTCCAGAAGTCACGCTACTGATGACTATTTTATTAATCAATCGATTGGTATCAAAGCTATATTTAAATGACGTCGTTATTTATCGTTCCGGTCACACTATATCGACGCAGCGGCCGATTCCAAATTCAATTGAACGAAGCAAAATGAAGAATGATATCTGTGAAATTCTCTTTAATACAATCTCAAGATACTCTGAAGATCCGAGTGTTTAATAAATACCAAAAGTATTTGTATTTACTTTTCTGAGAACGGAATTCAATGATTTTATTTGTAAACATTGGACCTGCGTTGTGCGTCTCTGTTTATTTGCATTTGACGTCATGGCGTTTGTTTTTATGTTCCATCGCGTACGGTTGGTATCTGACACATGGAACTTCTTTCGTTTTTATTAATTTATCAGTAACTTAATATGAAGTTCACGCTGTGTCTTTTTATGGTCCTCAATT
This sequence comes from Passova gellias, assembly GCA_018249975.1. Taxonomy (NCBI): domain Eukaryota; kingdom Metazoa; phylum Arthropoda; class Insecta; order Lepidoptera; family Hesperiidae; genus Passova; species Passova gellias. Next base: position 5,680 of record DWUN01004110.1, read on the forward strand.
TTAAGAATATCAATTTATTAATATTTTATTTATAGTACCAGAAAGAGACCCTAATCCTGCTTCTTATTCATTGTGTGATTACCTCGTATGATGTATTGCTTGTATTATTCGATTCTCTATTAGGGTTATAGCAGGTAGTAAGACTACAAGATGAGAAATTTCAACCTACCGTGCTGTTACAGCTCATGTATTACTTAGTCCTCTAGTCGAACTTTAGTCCCATTTACTACGGGGCATCGATCACTTAATATCGAGAATTATATTGCGTATTACAATATAATCACGCTATTTAATCAAAAGCAAGTGCATTTAAATGGCTGAAGGAATCAGTTAAAAAGTCCCAAAATAATCTGATCTAATCCGAATGGAACATTAAACGGAGTAAGTTTTAAAAGTAGCAAAGAAAATCATTCAAAAATTGAAAATACCAAAATGTTTATAATTCAATCCGATACTTTTATCTTTCTGCCTACCCCGTTCGGGACCTGGCGTGATGTTATGTATGTATGTACTCGTGTGTACTTTTATCGCGTATTTAAATAAATCAATCACGTATTTTTTACACTCTAATTGAGGTCAAGGTGCACCGAAAGTCTTGGTTATCACGGACATGTTGAGATAACTTTCAATTGAAGGTTGCAGTTGCAGATTTGCTGCGTGTGCTGCTAGCACTCGGTTTATCTCAGATCGAACGGGGTCAATGTAATCAATTGATAAACACTGCGTGACGTGGACATATAGAATTGCAGTGCTATACATTTTACACGCTTGCGTCTATTATTACAAACGTCATCTATTATTTGCGATAGCATTTCTTGCACGCATGTTTCCGGCGTGCGTATTATTCTAGAGCATTTTTACCCGTGACGGAACGGAGACGGTATACGCGTTTTGGTTCGAGATTGTTGTACTGGTTACGTTCTATGACAAAGTATTTTCACAATGTGCCTAAGCTCTGTGACTATAGGCTGTTACTTGTGAATTAGAAGTAACGTATTTGCAGAACGCAAATAATCTGTCAACTTAATTAAGCTAAGATGTATGCAATTCGACAATAACCTATTTTAGGTCCTGCTATTTTAATATTCGCAATAAAGTCATTAACTTCAAACATAACAATGTATTAATACGCTTAATAATAACTAACCTAATCTAATTAAATGCCTACCGCATCACTGAATGGAAAATGATCACTAATAGGGCTATTAAACGACCATTTCTAGATAAAAGATACATAATTTTCTAATTAAACATAGGTCAATTAGATGGCACATATTAAAATAGAAAGCATTCTACCTAAAGTATCCGTTTTACGCATAATATGTCTGCGTCGTGGAAAAGCAAAGACGAAGTTCCCGATAGCTTGTGACCGATGTTGGAACAACAAACTCATTGTCACACTTCGATAAGGAAATAAATATGTTCTCGTATCTTTTCTAAATTATTGCCCGCAGATAAAAAAGTAGCAATTATAATGCTATCGGGACATATTTTTTATACGGCGATTCCAAGTTTGCTTATTCTGCAGTCTGTACAAATCAAATGCGTTATGGTTATCACTTGCTTGATTTTACTTCAAGTTGATATACAATTATTAAATGTATCCGGTTCAAAAAATAGTGATATCACGGATAGTTTTTTAACAATTTGATGACCCTTTTGACACAATTAGGGTCCGAATAGCGGCTGGCAAATATACAATAGATTTGCGTAATATAGATTTGCGTAATCTGAGCGAATTTACACGAAATGTTGAGGCTAAAGTGTAATGTGTTATTAATATTGTTATGTTCGAAATTGTACAATTTATGTACCATATTCCTTTAGCAAATAATATTCTGAAAATATTTTGATAAATGTTTCAAAAGAGGGGCGATAAATGACTAAACATTTTATAACATTTCAAGGATCTCAAGACCAAAGGCGTTTTAATGAATGTAGTGCGACACATAAAACAAGACCAAACCTACTTTAAAGTATTGTCTGTGGTTTTCTCTAAATATAAATAATAATTAATGACCACCGGTCTACTCTGACTATCATCAGTCAATCTAAGAAATCGTAAATCTCTCATATTAGTGAGACTAAGCAAATTTGAACTGTCTTTTCAAGTTTTTACGTAAGTAATACATTAGTATAACAATTACAGCATATAAACACACAATCATAATATTATGTACGTACGATACTCATTATCGTTGACATAAAAACAACTTTATCTTTAACTGTTTTCCTTATGAGAAATATTAAAAAAATAAGTAAATATTAAATATTAAATTTAATAATTAAATATTAACTTTTTGGTTGAAACCTGAATTGACTATATATAAAGAGTTGTTTATATTATTTTTCCCCCAGAGCATTCTACTCGCGGTCAAAGCCGCTCTGACCCCTTTTTTTTATGTGAACATTATAAAAGCAAATTTTCTGTAACGGAATACCACAGAACATCAACTTTTCAATACGAATAAGTATTAATGTTAATATAAAATTTGGAAATTATGTATTTTGTCCATACCCGTCTATATGTATCAACGCTATCCAGGACTGACAAGAAGCCAATCCACTCAGTGTTAGGTTGCCATTGCAACGCCTATTTTTAAGTTTGTTGCATAGCCAAACAAATAAAAATACATCGCAAGCATTTTATTAAGACACGTGGAGTACACTATTTTTGTAACTCTCATGCTTAGATTTGATATTAAAACGATAAACTGTAATCAGCAGATAAAAGCAACTCAAACACAAATGTATTACTCATTAATAAACATAATGGTGTTAGATAATATATTCATACATATGCGGAACTAGTTCCACTCGGACAACATTACATAGTTTCTGTGTAACCCAACGGGATATGTTAACTACTCGAAAACATAATTGACGCAAACACTTTAACATGGAATTTCTGTGATCCAAATAAATATAAATAGTTCAACTTCGAGGCCAACTTAAGAAGATACTCTTGCTTGAATCATTTGATTGGATATATTTAGGATGAATACTTTAACATTTCACGGTGACTTAGCGAAAGATATCAAAAGATAGACCAATTAAGAGGTCCACTGAAGATATAAGTATACCCTCATGGCATTTTGTACCGAGTTATCAATTATTCTACACGATCTTTGGATATTTTAAAATAGAGCAAGGTGTGAAAAATAGATTTTTCATAATCAGAGAAGAACCTCGATGAATGCCTTCGCAGAGTAACCTAAAGTACGAAATTGTAGTGGATAGTCTAACCACTATGTGGTTAAGCAAACATTTCCAATAATATCAAGGTGAGACTAATCCGGAATATCTTCTCGGTAGTCCTTTGTGTCTCAGAATAGTGTCTTGCTTAATCGACGTTTATTATTGAGTTATTGTTTTTTGAAAACCCGATAAATCAACAACTGACTTTAAGATGGCAGTATGTTAAGAAAAAAAATTGCGCAAAACATTACCTGCCGTTTGTGTGACCAAGCACATGATGGTTTTCGATCGTTTTATAACTTTAGTATTGAGAAATGCCAATAAATATAAATTGAATAGGAAGCAAAATGAACTAATACGTCACATAGAGAAAAATCTTCAGCATCATGGAACCACTAATAAGAGGGATCCATAGCTAAATGTAGGCTGCCCCAGACATCGCTATAAGTCTTGACAACAAGAAGTACTTCAGTAATCACTATTAAGTACCCAGTAATCGGTGTAGGTATTGCAAAAAACAATTTATCTGATTAAAACGATTTATGTGATTAAATTTAAAAGTGCAACATTGTAACAAGAAATTCTCGAAGGATTAAGCATGTAATTTCCTACATCGATAAGTATGTAATATAGATAATTACTTTGATTTAGATAATGCATTAAGCTTGCGTTGAAGTAAGCGCTGAAACATTGAATAGATTGATATCATATTGCAATACCATATTTTGTTACGCCTTATATATTGGGTACCTTTTTATTGACAGGGCGATATCTTAGAATACCCGCAAATTCCTTCGCGGAGAGTACGGGGCATGTGGGATTTTTACTCACTAAAACCCCCTCGATTGTTATCCAGTGCATGTCAGAAGAGACACTGGCATTTTCAAGAAACGCGATCAGTGTCTTCGCGCTCTTGCCCGACGGGCTCGTCCCTGGATTACAATCCCCAATCATCCCTCGACCACCTAGGCGCGACGACTTAAAGCCATAACAATTTAATCCCACCCGCAGATGCTATTCGAGACTATCAAAGCCCGCACATTGACCGTCCACCACTTCAATGATCTAAATATAGTGGTATCTACTTGGGTGTATGCGTTAAAAATAAATCTACTAGATTTGATCGTAATGAAATTATTTTTACGTCTACAATTTTTACAAACTGCTCGATACTAAGTTACTAATTTGTAGCCTTACTTACCTTTAACACTAGCTGGACTAAGAAACGATATAGTTTTATTTGTATCATTCTTCTTGACAAGACGATGGCCGGCAGTGGTCACTAATGGCTGCTACCTGTTTGTTTGTTACTTGCTTCGTATGCCGTAAAAAATCAATTGCTATTTGTTCGGTTCACGGTTTTAAAAGTTCATTAAAAAAGCTAATTAATTTTACATGGATTTGACCGCACGCGGCATTTCTGTTAGTAGGTATATTTGTGATAATCATTTTCTCTGATAACTACTTACATTAATTTAAATTTTGCTTAAAGCCAAGTACGTAGTAATTAAGTTTGCATACACAAACCATTTACGTCATAGACGTATAATAAAAACGAAATTAAAATATCTGCGTCACCGGAACGACATCAATTAAAAAAAAAAAAAAACTATACATCGCGTTTGAATTCTTCGCAGAAATATGATAAAATTTGAATTGCATATCGTTTAAAAACTATAAGTGTGATGCATCGTCTCTTGCTTCAAGAAAATGTTTGGATAGAGCTCCTTAATGATGTTCTAAGGACACAAATGTAAGGTCCCGATAAACGATGTGTCGGTAATTAAATTTTAAGGCATTTTATTAAAACAGTAAAACTTGAAAAGAAGATGGAAGGCTGGAGATCATTACGCCAAAATGCTTCAGTGCGGATAGGCAGATATTCAAGATAACAGCCAATACGTTAAACCAATATTTTTTATATCATCAAGGGCAAGTACAAAGTTTTAACTGCTATTGCGTACTTAATATAAAGATTATAACTAGAATTGATTGTTTAACGGGTTTTTAAACGGCATTAAAACGTTCGTATTGATTTCCCACTAGAGGTTTTCCATCGGATCTAATCAAATAAAGTTTGAATGAAACAAATCAGTATTCGACTCAGTAAATCGGAAATAAATTATTAACGCATATTCGTATACCACGCAGGCAACGCTACAAACATAATAATGTTGCCAAAACGCAAGCCAATTTTTTGTAATATCAATAACTAGCTGACCTGGCAAACGTTGTTCTGCCATATAAATTACTTTTTATTGCTGCTCCTCTCCTATTCATCTTAGCGT
>DWUN01004111.1:0-11164 GCA_018249975.1 Passova gellias
GTACAGCTCGTATCTCAATACATACGAATATCTACTATTTCTCAGTGTAACATATACGTTACCAAGTCGCGCCGGCACGCATACAATTAACTAATTTAATAGGTGTGTCAGGGGCGTACCTCTGGCTGACATTGGCTTGAACACGATAACTCGTCTGCAGTGCTTGCCGATTATACATTGCCGATATAAATTGATATTCCTATGGGCTGTGGTACTGATTAGATTTTCGAACCCGAAAAAAACGAATAAACTTTTATCTTTAATTGGAAAATCGAACTATGCAAAAGAGGATAATATTATAAAATTGTCGCACTTAACCAAAGAGTAACCACACAGCTATACAGTTTTCATCTTCAATATTTTTGTTTTGCGATGTTATAAGGAGATATTGATATGCTATCTCATAAGTATCAATCGTTATTGGTACCGAGTGTTACGCAATTTGAAATATCGCACGAGACGTACTAATTTCAAAATAATATAAATAGGATATATCTAATATAGGCATATAGAGTGAATGGTACGTTGAACACAAACTAAAATTCCTTTTCGTCGGCCACGGTCTAACAGCAGCAATTTAGAAAATCCTAGTTGGAAGACCCGGTTCGACCACTCTGCAGGGAGCGGCACCACCCTTATCACCCACCCCCTACTTTCACTCTCTTGTGCGTTGGGATCTCGACCCTACTACGTCTATGAAAAACTGTTACCGCCTAAGCTCGTGCAAGCAGTTACGAATCTAATGCAGCAGTGTTAAGTACGAATTTCGAATACCATAAACATAACGAGGCCGAGAGCGGTTGGTGCGATGCGTCTAGGGTGTTCTAAGTCCTTTTATTACGGTATAGAATTATGGGGCATTGTGTGTACGCGATAAGGGCTATATTCGAGTACCGACCGCATCGTACGTTTTCACGCAACGAACACTGCTGGTGAAGACAACACCGGACGAACGCCGGATCCCTCGTCAGCGGGCACGCTAACATCGTCTCGCATCGCTAACATATTTTCATATAGTCTAGTGAGGTAAGCGACAATAAAACTGTCTTTTTCATAGCGAACATTTGCAGCAGATTCTGAAGTCGCACATACGCGTCGATTGTAATACGTCATTGAAACAAACAATGTTACGGTTGTAGAAATATTTAAGAGTTAACAAGTTTATATAAGTAAGTCACGTTTCAACTTACAATCCTATACACCGGACATTGTACGGTGCAGGATGAGATATACGTAAAAAGGTTAAACGAAGCTTTTTTTAAACTTATCGTTTAATTACAAAAAGTTTTAGTACATTTTTTTGCGAGGAGACCATTATAATAGTATTTTTTTAGAAGTATTTGATTCCTAACGCAGGCCGTTGGCAGCAACCGCCGCACCTACCTACTTAACAAACTACCTACCGAAAGACGTTTGGTAAAACGCCAAGGACGTTAAAACAGCAGTCAAAAGCTACTAAATCTGCAATAAGACTGCAATAGTCTAGAACGAATGACTACGTAGGTGTCGGTATCTTATATACCTATTGTAAATAGGAACGACGCAAGAGCAGAGCAAAGACAGAGCAGAGCCGAGGTCGGGCGCGCCCGCGTCGTCGTCCCAAGCGCCCGCGCCGACCCTACGCCTCATGCGATAAGGCGCACATCGCCGCGTTCGCTCGCTGACCTCACCGCACCGACAAATAATAAATATGTAACACTGATAAAGCCGCAGAAGCATTGACCGGTAAGTATTTAGGGATTCTCGTTTGGCAAACATTCGACGGGTCATCGCGCCGAAACTCTGTCGGAGGCCGGTATATTCGAGGTGGAAGACGCCGGCACGGTCGACCACCGGCTATTTCTGGTGGCCCGCCGACCGTCTACTGGGCCGAGTCGGAATATTCGGCGAAGCCGGCGCCGACTCGCCGACCACGCGCGGTCCGTCCCCGAGGAAACGCAAAGCGAAGAAATAATGTGAAGGTCGAGTGCGATACGTACCTGTGCGCGGGCGGAGGTGGTGCCGCACGTCTCGAACAACACTCGTGTCGGGTAGCGCGCGGCTGACTGGCGAGGCGGCGAGGCGGGCAGCACCGGGCGTCGCCGCGGCAGCAGCGGCCCGCGCCCGCACCCCGCGCCCGCCGCTGCATTCCGTGCGTGCGCCCGCCGCCGTCGGGAGAGCCGCCGCTCGCCGGTTCCACTGACATCAGCACATCACCGGCGGCGGCGAGGCGGACGCCCCATGTCATTCACACACGTCGCACGATTCTCACCCTCCGCGAGATCTTCACGGCCGGCCCCGCAGTGGTGTTTTACCATGTCGCACAATCAAAATAGCCACAATAAGAGCTCGTAAACATTTCGTTGGCTTCCCCAGGGTTATTTACCCTATCTACTACAGAACCTACAAAACTCTCTACATAGTTCAAAGGATTCGATTCGTTGTAAAATAAGTTGAATGTCTGACAAAATTGTTATAAAAGGTCAAATGAGTATTGCAAATTGAAAACATTTTTTATTGTTAGTCAGTCAGATAGAAATCGGCACTATAATCGATGTTATCCGTTTATCATTCAAAATATCCATGAGCTACCAACTCAAAGTTACTCAAATCATATTAAAGTGTGCTTATTTCTGTATATATAATTACATGGTATGGTCTCTTTTGTATTTACACGTCTTTGATTATACTTATAAAGATATTAAGTTTATATTTGAATTAGTAATGCACGTTCTTACGTTCTTCATTCTGGAGGAGGGAGACGCGGCCGTCGATATGCAAAATAATATGCATTACAACCGGATAACAATTGAACTTATTATTTGATCAAGAAAGTTTTGTTACGTCTAACATTCGTGTGATGACGACATTTGTTTGTTCTGTGCCGCGGTGTAAGAATAATATCTATACAAATATTATATAACATGTCCATATATATTTTAATAAATAGAGTGTAGGTAATAATGATAATAATAATAATATTTTCTGACACAACTTATGCCAAATTAGGCAGAGCCTGTAATATGGTGACCAGACAGCTCATAAACTACATATATACATACTATATAATACTTATAAAGATATATTTACTACACACAGACACAGAAAAAACAAATGTGCCCATCACAGCAACATTTGTTCTGAGTGGTAATCGAACCTACGACTTCCGGTTCGCAATCACGGTCTCTAACCGCTAGACGAACAGCTCAATCAATATACGTAAGTTTATTAGCGATCGGGCCATAACCAAGGCATTTATTTGTCAAATTTTAAATTAAATGATGGGGGACTACAAATACAGCCGCGTAAGTATGAAGAGAGTAATAAATCTAAAAAAAACACGTCAAGTTTATAAGGATAGAGATGTTTGGCACTCTGTGCTTTCTGCCTACGCTGTTCGGGATCTGGCGTGATATATAATAATAAAAATATGATTAAGGTATAAAGTTTCCAACATAAAAAATATATGTAATGATGAATTGTTTAATTTTAATTTATTTACAGATAACTATCACCGAGTAGTGTGGTGTAGCTTGTGGTTGTGGCGATATACTGTCCAGTAACAGGAATCGCTCGACATCATAGAATACCCAATTTAGATAGATATAATAAGCATTTTATTGAATATTTGATTTTCATTTATTTTTTCTTTATTGAAGCAAAAATAAATTGTGGTACAAAGGCGGGTTTAGTGCTAAATAGCATTTTCTACCAGTACACCGCAAGCCTGTGTAGAAATGTCGAAGGCTGTGCAGATTTTCTTTCTAGGTAAGACTAGTAACGTCTGTATGTGCTGGTGCACTGGTGTTCCACATATATTTATGCGATGGTAACCATTTGCCATGAGATTGTTCGACATTATATGAAATAAAAAGATTTAAGCGATCACCCAGCCCAACCTATTGTTTTTAAACATGGTTCTTAAGTGTTGTTTGCAGTTTGTGGTCAAAATCGAAGACTGCAATATTGGGAAATATTTAGTCAGGTCGTTTACCACTAATATACCCTCACCTCGTTAGCAGCAAGCGGATTTCACCATTAACAAGTGTTTGCCCGCCACTAGGGTAGCGTTCGATCTCTCTATTGTTCTAGCGACGGTTTTCACGCATAATAAATGTCAAACTAGGGTGAACTGTTCTTAATACGCCCTAAAGGAGACAAGAGAAAGACCGTCTCAAAAGATCGTTGCAAAATTTGCCAAAAAATATTTTGTTTATTCAATATACAGTGACAACTGGTTGGCGCTTCGGTTTTCGTAAAAGAGTTTTTTTGTTAATCGGGGGGTTCTATCGTTATAGACCCAATGTATAAATCATTAATAGATTTCATTTGCTTTCAGCCAATTTAACAGTTGTCTGTAAAATTTGAGGGTTTCAGTTCATTTCATATATACCTTCTTCCTTTTTGAAGTCGCTTAACACAGGTAAATGGATCAGAGGATGCTACCTTATCTTTTTAGTCTACCTCATCCTACTGAAGCGGACAGCTGCGCCTTTGTCGGGGTGTACATCAATTTTCCATTTTCTAAACCAGGCGTTGAGGGCGTTGGTTGCGAATTGAAGTCGTTAAAGCAATGTTCTTGCATTGTGGTGGTTGTAGTATATAGCGGGGACATCCACTTACAGGGCTAGCTGCACACTGGACTGTTTTGAAATATCGCTGGTGTGAAGCGAGTGTAGTAACGGGGACTCATATTAATTGATATACATTACCTTCATACTTATATCACCACGACGAGACCAAACAGGTCCGTCAAAAATAATACCTATCTTACTGACTGATGAGTAGTAGTAATGGAATATCTTTAGTATCTGTAATCAGTAGTGTAAATTAATTACTTAAAACTTATAACATTACTTTTATTTATAACGAAGTGAAAATACTTAAAAATCTAATCTCAATTAAAAGGCTACAAAATTGCTATGGAAGAAAGTGCCATCTATTATTGAGGTTTGCTATCCTTAATTGCAGAGCGCCATCTAGCCATTATATATAAATATTACTGATAAAAAATCAGCACTTGAAACCATTTTGGTATTAGGTATGTATTTTTGTGAGCTTAAACTTTAAAAAACTTTGGCCTAGTAAATAACCAAGAACGGTTTACTACAAATTATCTTAAGGTACAATAATTTGGTAACAACAACCTATTACTACATTATAATACCGAAAGCAATATAACTAAAATTTTTGTAGCATATTTTCTGCATCACGTATTACATTAACAGAATTCAACATGATCTTAGATCAACAAAAGTCTCGAGTAACTTTTGACTTTATACAATAAAATAAATACAGTATTTTTGTCTGACTTAATCCATGTTTTTATTTTCATTTTTCAGTTCTTGAATCCTACATAAATAACAGTTCGCTATAAAATCAAGATCATGCAGGCCTACTGCAATGTAAATTAATAAATGCAAAATGAATCTTTGTCAAAAAAAAGCAATATGTTTTTCAGATAAAATTATCGTTAGTCAACATGTGGAAAAATAATAATAATAATAATACAGTTCAAAATTATAATTACTGTGGAATGTGAAATAGTAGTACAAAATGAGCATGCTAGTGGTGAGCCGTATCTTATTTTCAATTAAGGATCCAGTTATGGTTTACATAATATTATGTATTATGGGCACAAGTTCTTTTATGAAATGTACGTGTACATTGGCCTTTTCCTTTAGAATAGCTCAAACAAAGGCTATAACTTTTTTATTCTAATTTACTTATATACCTACTTATAAATTTCTTATCGTTTTTATTTTCAGTAATATATTAGACTAGAATATCTTAGAATAAGCTACTTATTTAGATTTTTAGTCATTATTAGTCAAAATAACGGCTTATAATAATATAATAGTAATAGTAATAAGTTTTTATACACACTTACTCCATAACTATGATTTGAACTCTAAAATAGTTTGCAATTCCAAAAATAAATAGCTACAAATTTATTGTAGTTCATTTCAGATCTGGTTTTGTTATTTTTAATTTTTATTTATATTTTTATGTACCTATGATGAACATTTTACTTTGGATGCTAAGTACATTACATTCGCTCGAAGTCTGTTAAGCGTGTTTTTGACGTATCTCATTCTGCTGATTGCGCGGAATTTAACTGTTTATAAATTTACGTTGTAGGGTATTACAATAAATACATCATTCTTTTTGTTTGCTTGTTAAGAGTATGCAAACGTTTTACCAAGATGAATGTAAGAGTGACAACATTTACGAATCCTTTTTCGTTTTTTTGTTTAATAGAAGAGCCTTCCATAGATGTTAGTTTATTTGAAGACAAAGGGGATACAGATCATAATGCGATAAACAAATCAGTATCTGATGTGAACCATGGTCAGGTGAGGTACCTCAGGTTTAAGGCGTTTAGTAACATCAGTAATAGAATCTAGTACTACTCACTAGCTTCTAAAGTTCATAAGTTTCTAAAATAAAGTTTTTTATTTTATCAATCTAAGTGTAACGTCGAGTTTCTTTACTTTGTCAGTAAGTAATTTTTACGTGGAACTTAAAGGTTTCATACTTATTCCCATTGTTGTTTATTGGAAAAGCAAAGCAGAATATATATTTCATTGATCGTGAAACTACGACTTGAAATAATTGATAACAAAACTTACCGCTTGTTATAAAGGAATTACTTAATTAATATAGCACTTTTGTGATCTAAAGATGAATTTCTCTGCGATTTCAGTATAATGTGATTGTAACAACATTTTTAGTGAACATGTCACAACACCAACAGTGTGATCTGTGCAACATCATACTGTCAAACAATGGTCAACTGTGCTGAAAAGTTTCACAATAATTTTCAATGCTAGTATGATTTAAATGACATTTGATTACAGTATGTTGCGGTAATGTGGAGAAACAGATGGAACCGTGGTGTGATTACAATGGAGTCTAGGTTTCTGATCTGGCTGGTAGACTATGGCTTTTATATACAACCTGATGATAAAATGATTTACATAGACCTCCCATTGGAGTACAGAAAACTCCCAACTAAAATATTTGAAGCCAGTGTCCATGGCATCTCCCCCGTGGATAAGGTTTGCAAGAATCAAATCTGAATAGTTTTACTATAAAATTGTGTAAAATGCCACTGAATGTTATACTTTTATTACTTTCAATTGTATTTTGCTGTATATATCCAAAATTATAATTCGAGTATTAATTAAACTGTTCATTCATAGACATTGAAGAGCAAATGTCACATGGACTAAAACAGCAAAGACAATAGCTGAAATTATTACTTCTAAAATACAAACTGGCTAATGGCCTGTGTATAAAGTTAGTAGAACTAAATAATAATTAATTAAATATTTTAAGGTTCCATAAATTATTATTTACAGTACATCAGTAGCGATTGTCTTATTCGTAATAAAATATCACTGTCATGGAACAAAGGTGCAGTGGAGAAATGCCAGGCACTCTTGAAATCTGCATTAAAAACATATTTAGTACCCGTTGCACTTTTGTCTACAAAGTGCAATGATGTTGTAAGTAGTCTTCATGCTTGAAATTATATCTCCTTATAATAAAGTTACTACATAGCAGCATTTAACTGTTATATACTTTGTCTTGTTGTCATTCACTTGTACAAAATATTGTACAAAGTGTATAATATTGTCGTTTCACTCAGTTCTATATTATGTTATTGAATTATGAATCAAAAATTACATATTAGAGTATGTAAGTCTCCTAGATTAGTTCAGGAGATTGTGTTTAGGTGGATTGCTCTTCCAAAAATCTGTTTTACTTTTGAAATTGTTACATAATTAACAATCTGCTCTTAATCATTACCTGATTTTCAGCAGAATTATTCATAATGAAAACTTTGTTTCATTTATAATAATTCAATTGATATTTTCACTACTTATATATATATATATATATATATATATATATGTGTGTGTATATATATATTATATTAGTAGATAGATATGTATTAGTAGACTTTAAGAAAGTCTATCTACATATCTGTTAATGTATATGAATGCTTTTAATAGATAGATGATTCATTACATTAAAATCCTTGTGAAATAATTAATAAATAATTGTAATATAATAAAATATTGTTGCAGATACTAGGAGATCTTTACCTAGAGATGCCAGGAAAAAAGATTGTTAACATTATTGATGAACTGGAACTGTGGCCAATGTTTCTGAAAAAGAATAAGCATACTTATATTGAAAGTAATTCTTAATTCTTATTAGACACGCGTTATGTAATCTTTTCAAATATCTTTCAATTCTTCCCATATTTCAGATTTATCGAAATACTACGTAACTCGCCGTAAACATCGTGCGTGTATATTGAAACCATGTTTCGCGGTAAACAAGTTGCCTACAGTAACCTTACAGATGTCGCTACAAGATTACGCAAATCTCGTGAAAAACAATTTAGAATTGTCGCAGTTGCTCGAGTTCGACCCGGACGCGGAAGATGGCGCCAGTGAGTTTGAAACTACAATCGGGTACAAGAAAAACAAAGATGCGTACAGATTAACACCGGCTGAAATGGAGAAATATTCCAAGATGTATATAACGATTCACGGCCAGGTTTATAACGTGTTGAATATATTGGTGAATAAAGCACGCGATTTAAGGATTTGCGAACGCTATAAAGATCATGACCTCAAATCCGTTGGACGGGGTGTTAGTCGTCGGTTGTCCTTTCGATAAAATTTTATGGAAATACTAATTTCATCTATGTTATGTTTGTTATGCTGATAGTTCATATAATGTTTGTTTTTCTTCTATTTTTGCCTCAGTGAAAGAAAAGTCGTGAAAATTGGTTAATAACTGAAGGTTTCAACATGACCACTTGTAAACATACATTATGATATTCTGTCCCTTTGTAATGTGTACTTCCATTTTGATTTGATTATGGTTTGTTTTCTTTTGATGAACACACGTGATTGTTATTATTGAATATTTTTGTTTATTATAGTTCACTTTTAGTAGTTATTGTTTCTAGATTTTCTGTGATTGCCACTAGATGGCGTTGTTTTTTTACGTTAGTAATCTTATATGTTTTGTTTTTGAGAGGTTTGTTAAGATAGAATATTTATCCAGATTATGTCCAACACTTCTGTAGCCAATTACTCTTAGAATGGGTATTTCTAATATCATGAGTATTTTGAAAATGGCGAGTTGATGTAAGTCAACTTGCGTCAGTTGGGACCAAAGATGCAGCCCTAGCTTACAAATACTTTTTTTATTGTTTTGCCAGTGGTAATATGGTATTTCGTTTTATTTTACTTTATATGGAGTAGATTTAGTACATTTAAAACATCCCACATTTCAACATAATCGGCTTAGCTTTAGTGTCCTTGTGATCCTCACCAAACCTAGCATAACCAGGCTGTGAATGGCTTTTTATAATCTTCCACTATTTTTACATGTGGAGTGTACTGATTACACGTTAATTGTTACTTAGTCTGTTATTAGTCATTTAAGAAGAGGAATGTTTGTGTTTTGTTATTTGGAAAAATATATGTTTTGTATCATTTAAAGAGTTTTATTTGACGGACGTGATCATTGTACATCGTGGTAGAGTTACAAATGAAACGCGAACATTTTAAGATGTTTTATTTTATTTTATATACAAATAGAAATTCTTCCCTTAGGTATATAATCTTAGTTAACTTAATTATATCTTATCGCTATACTGTACATTAGTTGTACGTCAGAGGGCAGTGCATAAGGAAGAGATCGTTACATATCGAGAATATGGCAAGTCCGGAAACGACCTGCCGGTGTTGCAATAAATACGGTGATAATGTTATGAAAAAGTGGAGTGCACTTTTTGTTTGCAGCTCACAGGAAAATATTAGGTAAAACAGTCACGTAGGTTACGATAATGTGCAAGAAATTAGTATTGACAGCGGAGTTACATAATATTATGTTCAAATGTTAGTGGACACAGGAAGAGATTATCTAAAATTTTCTTTAAAAAGAGAAATCTCATTATCGTTTTATGCTTGAATTAAATAAATATTCTCCAAATGGTTACTGGCACTCCGCCCTCTATATCACGCTGCATGGTAGTTCGTGGAATGATAGCATTTAGTGTGATCAGATCAGATCACAGACGCAAGCCGGGGTTCGTGCTGGCGACGTAGTTGAGCAGCTCCTCCGAGTCCTCGCACACGACCGGCTTCTCGTGGTAGCAGGCGACGTCGTGCCACGCGATGCCATCGTTGTAAACGTTGTTGAGGATGCTCAAGCAGGACTCCGAGGTGCCGTTGATTTCGAACTCGGCGTTGTCGGGCTGTCGCTGCTTCTTGTGGCCCGTCTGCGACCACGGGTTGTAGCCCCAGCCGTTGGGGATCTGTAAACGCGTTACAAAGAATTGTTACACTATTACAAAGTATAATTTGGTTACTTCTACATAAATGCTGGCATAAAGTTAACCATAAAAGTGCGGTACAAATATTTTTACTTTATTACATAAAAATACAAGATATATAAAGCATAACAGTAATCTGTCTGTCTAGGTAAAGCAGTGATTAAAAATTGTATGTTTAGTTTCTGTTCATAGTTCACGTAAAATATGAACGCGTGATGCAATGGGTGTTACACAGTGGCAATTGTAAATATATTTTATCTTTTCTGTTTCAAGATGTAACGAGTACATTCTCATCTCGTTTTCTGTAAGTAATGTTATGTAATATGCAAATAGGATGGTAGGTACTGCGGAGTTGGAGGTGGTCTACGTCCATTGCACGCGTCTAACGAAATAGCATGTCACAGCGAAGATAAAAACACTCAATTTAAAACACAAAAACATTTACATTATCACCAAATTGTACCTTAAGTCAATATTTTTAATATCACTGTACGTAACATAGTAAATACTCGGTTTCTCAGATAATACATTTAAAAGTAAAGTTAACCTGGTTGGTAGGTGACATCTTTTCCCTGTTAGCCGACCAGAACCAGCCGAAAACGTTCTTGGGCTCCAGGTCTCTACGCGACTCGCAGCCTTTGAAGTCGCAAAGACGTCCAGAGGTCCAGATGTAGGGGACATCGTCTGTAAAACATATGCAATCACTAAGCAAACGATTACAACAGAGATGTACGAGTTTGTTGGTTAACCTTTAACTGTGGACGCGCGGTCTCACAGACCGCTTGCAGTTTGTAATTTTTGTGTTTACCCCTTTCCCCT
>DWUN01004112.1:0-11164 GCA_018249975.1 Passova gellias
ATTATAATCGGTTAAGTGGTTTAGGAGTCCATTGAGGACAAACATTGTGACACGAGATTTATATATATTAAGATTTGCGCTGAAACCAAACAGACGCAAAAGGGCCCATACACACATGGATAAAAAAGGCTCATATTAAATTGATATAGAAACAATAAAGGCACATTTGATACGTAATGGGAATTAATGCAGACGATGTCGGGGAACAACGTCTAGTTTTTCAGTCATCTCAATTAATGTACCAGCGCAATAATACTAAGTAAAGAGAAGATAATTCTCTTATCTGTGGTGGCATAAGGTTAATAGATATTTTGTCTTTTATTTACTGTTTCATAAGGGGACTCCTGTATCCCCCACCGATGTATCCTAGTCTGGACTAGATGAGACTTCATTCAAATTGTTTTTTATGACTTATTTGGGTTAATGATTTCGTATATATTCCACATTAACATGAGTATGTAGGAATAGTTTTCTTAACAGCATGGAGATAAATTTGTGCTGAAAATAAAATAGTGACGATATAACTACTCTGAACAAAAACTGAATAATTTTATGTAAAACATATTTTTGAAAATATTAATTGAAATGTCTGAACACTAAATAAATAGTTTTTCAGATACTTTATTTGCTGTTTCGTCTAGTAATGGATTTGTATCAGATTTTTTGTACTGTATACTTCATATCGTGTTTAGAATTCCGAATATTTTTTAATGACTAGACCTATACAAATTTTGATTAAGTTTGATATTACTATTATTATTTACTTATACATATAATACTTACCTTCAAAATATACCTACAGCAAATATCCGTGCTGAGCATAGAAAATTTTCTCCTGCGTGGGAATCGAATTCACTACCCCCAGTTCAGCGGTACATTTCGCTAACCACTGATCTTCTTCTCTAAGGTATTTTCTTTTTTTTTCCTTTCATCTACAAATACGCACTTTGTGCATATGCATTTTTAAAATTCTAATATCCATATATTCACGATGTATATAATTTTTTTTTATGTTCTGTATTTACAACTATTCCATTTTTAAATTATCAGTCGTGTTGTGATCAAACATCTCAGGCCGCTTCTCGTACGGTTTCTGATATCATCCCAACCGGGGAATTCCTTTGCTTGTCGCGCGCTTCGCCCCGCCGTATATATAGATGGAGCAACTCATTGGGACTTCATTCGATCGAATACTCCAAACACTTGCTACTTGCAAATTAAGTTTTCGAATTTCGAATACCAAAATTCAAATCGTTCCAACATGTTCCTGCCAAAGATTGTCGCATTAGCTGCACTGTTAGTCGTGGTGAACAGCAGAACCATCAAAGAGTCCCTTCACACGCCGGTCATCTACGTCGAAGACCGAAGCGACATTAACCAAGATAATGTAGAAGATGCGCTGTCTGAAGAGCCCTTTGAACTTGTTTATCCAGTTTTCTCGCGGTCCAAACGCCAGATCCATGGAATGATGAACACTAATCCTGACGGCACTGCGAATGTAATGGGCAAATTGCCATTGGCCGGTAACGGTGTGAACATGCTGAGTGCTACAGGGTCTATCAATGGAGCGAAGCCTGGCGGTTCCTTTGCGGCAGCCGGAGGCGGCTTGGCTCTGGATAACATGTAAGTGTTCTGTTAATATAAAGTAACTTTTACAATTATCAAGATACAGTGAAAATACAGTGTTTTATGGTTTGAACAGAGATACTTTTGTGTAGCAGTTAAAGTTGTAAATGTTCAGAGAAATATATACATACATGTAATCAAAACATATGACTCTTTTATTCAGTGGAATACAGAGAATGAAAATGGAGTTATTGGATATGTTCAGCGTATTTATAGTCTTAGGGGTAATGCTTGCTGATGCTGGATGATTTGAAATTTGTGATCATAAAATATGTCTTGTCTTTCTCCTCAGAAATGGCCACGGGCTTAGTCTCACTGGGAAACACATCCCGAATTTCGGAGACCAGCTCACCGCGGCTGGTAAAGTGAACCTGCTTAACACAGATCGTCACAACTTGAACGCTAACGCCTTCGCAACCAGAAACATGCCCAGCCACCCGAATATTCCTAATTTCAACACTCACGGCGGCGGTTTGGACTACACGTTCAAGTAAGCAACTGCAGATAATAATAACATCTTGGGACATCATCTGATACAAACCTAAGCAGAGACAGTTCTGTGGTGACTAGGAAACTGATAAACTACATACACATATACCATATAATACTTATATACATATATTTATAACAGCCAGACAAAACAAATGTGCTCATCACACAAATGGTTATCCTGGTTGGGAGTCGAACCAAAGACCTGGCATTTGCAATCAGAATCTCAAACCGCTAGACTTAGAAGAGACCAAATTATCGATTAGTGACATAGGCATTTAATACGTATTAATCAAGACATAATTATGACATACGAGTTTGTCATATAATGAATTTCCTCAAAAACATTGCCTTTCCACAGAGTGAATGTTACTTTGATGGAATTTGAGTGTGTAAACCTAACGATTGTAACTCGTATACTTTAATACTCAATTGTAATGTTTTCTCTATTTCAGCAACAAAGTGGGAGCTTCCCTCGGCGTGGCGCACACTCCTCTATTCCAGAAGACGGACGTGTCGGCGATGGGAAATTTGAACCTTTTCCGCGACAGAACCTCGTCTTTGGACTTCAACGCAGGCGCCAGCAGGTCCTTCTCGCCCTTCATCCCGAAGAGCTCGTGGCAACCGACATTCGGCATGTCATTCTCTAAATACTTCTAGATGCCAAAGCGGACGAGTCGTGTACCTGAAGAGATTTAGATAATCATAAATTTAGTTAATTTTATTTAATTCAAATTCCTTGCATTTCAAACCATTTGTACATCAAGACTGAAATTGTTTGATGTTAACAATGTTTTTGTTATGTAAATACAACAGTTTGTTTTTACATTCGAATGTATAATTACCAACAAAGCATTGTGTAAACATACTAATTTAAATCCACTAATATAGAACCTCATTTGAGAAGCTGAATATAAAAATATTTTAAAAGTATTGACTACTTAGTAATAATGTTTAAGAAACATCCATAATATTATAATAATTAATTTAAATAAATCTGTATTACAATTAATTTATTTTGTTTTATTAATTTTGACGTAACATGTCTAATTAAGTTTGATGAAAATGGCGATTCCGAAAAGCCACAAAATTGATCTTAGAATAATTTAAATCACCAAAATTACAGTGTAATTAAAATTTGTCTTTTTATACAGAATGGTAGCGAGAGTATCTCATTTTGTACCTGTTTCTCATTTATTCATCACATACACGCCGGTTTCGGAGACTCTTGAATCCCCTGTCAGCCAGATTTATACTGCCGCTGTTATCTATACATAATTATATAAGAGGTTGTCTATGTATACAGTGACTCATCACGATATCTCTGGAACTATAAGGCGCAGAGACTTGAAATTTGGCAGTAATATTTCTTTCGCTAACTAGAGATCAGCTAACTCAAGCTCCGACAAATCTGAAATTCGGTAGGAATATCTTTTTTGATTGAGGTGAAGTATAAACACATTTTACGAAATTCTACATCCAAAGGGGATTGCGGGGGTGGGGGACGAAATCGCGAGCAAAAGCTGGTGTACAATAAATAAATTAGGTAGGTACCTAGATAAATTATTTCTCAACATCATCTAACCGCAAATTCCTGGCAGGCCAGCATCACGGTTCTTAGTTAGCAATAAATGTTAATATAAAATGGCGAAGTAGAAACTAAGCATTCAGTGATAGTCAAGGACTTAATGTATCCGGCGGGGGCTCGCGCCGCTTGCAAATTGAAATTGTCTAAGGGATGTTTCCGTTGCTGCGACTTTGCGGCTTTGCAGATCAATTTATAGAATAACGTTTTTTATGCGCCACTACTCTTGTGGACTGAGACGGTCGCCTCTGGTATACGTGTGGACCGGCAACCACACCCTTCAAACCGAAACACAAATTGTAAAAACAATTGCTTCACGGCAGAAATAGCTGTGGCGGTGGTACTTCCCCGAGCAAACGGTGATTAATCGAAAGGAACTTCGTTCCATCCGGGTGTCCCTTGACGGATGTCGGGTGTTTCTTGTGTTTTTGAAAGAGTGCTGGGAGTTTATTTTTCACCGGCTTTTTTCTCCTGGTCTAATATAGCCTGAACGGCACACGAAGCCGAAGTTAGATGATTAATACACGACCTTCATCGAGTGTATGTATGTACCTTGTAATGAATAAAAAAAATTTAATTTGAATTTGAATTTGCAATGACGAAAGGAAATCTGCAAATTTGAATTCGAAATTTATTGGGTACCTACCGGTTAAAGTGTGTATAGGTAATTAATGGCAACGCGGTCTGTACCGAGAAAAAAGTTTATGAATGTTATCGTATTATAAAGTGATTCGTTGATAAGATCTGATAACGGGCGACATGTTTAAGATATACATTTTTTGCGCAACAAAACAAACTTGAACGCGATTGTGACAGTGCAGGCCGGGCGGCGCGGGGCGGCGCGGGCTGACGGCTTGCGAAACTCATCTGATGCTTTGAACGTGTTGCCGATAACTTGACACACCTACATATACTTTTGATTTAACATTGTATATTTAGGTAAAAAATAACAGCTGTATTCGACTGGAATCACTCGGAGAGGCCAGGATAATGTAAGCACTAAATTGAAACCCGCCAGACCACAATTCGCCATCCCTTTTTGACTTTTTTGTAGCAAATATAAAACCAAGGAGGTGGAGGTGATTAACATACTTAAACCACATCGGACAGAGTAAGTATGCCATAAATCATTTGTATCGACCCTTCTCCCCTACAAATATATTACATACAATAAAGATAAAGTGTACGATAAAGAAGATAAACCTAAGCTTTTACAGTGTAAAAATAATCAGAATATGATATAAGATATACATTATTTACGGCTTACTTAGTTGAACTATAGACCTGCGTAAAGCAAGAATAACACTCGGGGAACGTAGCCATTCTACGCGACTTATTTCTTACCCCAACTCGATGAATAGTCGTAGTACACGCCAAGACCCCTATATCGCTCCTCTAGTTTTGGATATTGTCAACGTGACGAAGATCTCGACCAGAACGGACTTCGACCCTCCGAATCCAATCGAATAAGATAACCTGAACCATACACAGCTTTACTGACCATTTGCAAAGTACGTGGCCAGAAACCCTTCAGTAGCACAATACAGTAGTAATGGATTCAATTAACTGTAGTGTATGAATAACAAAGGAAAAAATCCATTTTCTACGTCTGATTTCTATTTCGCGTGCACGACCGCGAAGGCGAGGGGAGGGCGTTAGCTCAAGTACAAGGCGATCGTCGTGCAAAGAACATGATGATTTCATTTTTAAGGAAAAAGGTATTTATTATACGTGCTTGAATACTGCTAACATGCAATACTCATTCATTTATACACGGCTACGCCAGCTGTTCGTTCACCCGAGCGCGGAGGTTGCGCCGTGCATAATCCATGCACTTCGATACGGATGGTGCGAGTGAGATTTAGCTTTAGATTAAAAACGAGTAATTATGATAACGATAAAACATTAATAATACTGAAGCTTGAAATTCATTCACAACTAAATAAAATAAGCATGACTCGCAATAGGCGGTGTAATACGTAAGAAACCTTGAGTTTTGTAACACACACGATTCGTATACGAGCAAAAATAAATTTGTTATTAAAATCATACGTAAACTTACTTCCCCACCGACACGTTATCATTGAAAGATAACGTTTATATAACCGTGTAATTTTAGATCTCCAGTACGACAATACTACGTGCAGCGCAAAGGTCTTCGCGAACGACAGTCTATATACCTAGTTCATTAACGTGACTCGGTAGTATTTTGTTCGAATAAAAAAAGATATACACTCGTAATCGAGTGGTGTCACTTAATAAGTAACAATCTATCGTAATCATTAATTAAGTAACAGCCTGCATCTCATTATTGGCGTTCATACTACTGAAAATAATAATAATTAAATATCAAAATTCGTAGCTAGGATTACTATGTATTAAAAAATTGGTGAGCTTGTAAACTAGGTAAAATAAATCTATTGTAGAAGGACAAAATGAGTCTTTCGAAAAAGCCAGCCGATTCGAGTAAAGAGTAATACGTGTAAAGTAAAGAGAATTAAATTTTATACATAAGATGATTATATAAGAGAAATTTTGCTGAACAATGTTAACTCAAATGTTAGCAAACCGACCGTACACGTGGAGTTCATAATATAACTCTCGCAAACATGATTCGGTTTAGAATCGTAATGGTAATGCGATTGAACTGTCGACAACAACACTATCGATATTTCCATGGAGACTTCTCGGGGGGCGGTCTCCGGCCCGCCGACTACTTCATGGAGAGACATAACAATCGGTACAGTCCACAGTCGTTCTCTGCTTGACATAACCGCCCCATAGATAACGAACGGAAATACCCCGCCTTGCATGTATCTCAGTTAAACATTTTTTAATCACTATGCACTACTAGGTCACGCTCGAAAGAGCAAAACGGATGTTCTAACAAGTGATAATGAAAACACTCGGCCCTTCACGCTACGAGAAGCACCCGTGCTAATAGTACAGGCCCCGTCGGAGATCTCGCTCTATCAATGAAACAACGGACTATCGCTACCTAAATGGAGACTATCGATATCACTCTATCACTATGTCTGGTGTCGATAAACATGTCACGTCTGCGCTGAAATGGATCTTAAACTTCTTCACGTGAGCCTAGTGGAGTCGTCTGCCATGTAAGCTAACGACCACTGACGCGAACTGCTCTCGAAATGTAAAACATACTTGTGGAGCGACGAAGTAGACTGCGGCGGCGTCCACCGAGAAAATGATAAGGACCCAAACGCGGATCCGACACGCACACGCGCGTCGTGTTGTTCAAACGAACGAACATTAACACGTCGGTGCGATACGAAAATAGCAACGCCGATAGTGCAAACACACTAACACACGCCCACACGTCGTACGTGAACTGTAATAAAAACATACATGAGCATATCGAGTGCGCTATGTACAAGACACAATTTCAAATGCTATCATTGGAATTGTTTATACGCGCCGCGGCGCGCCCAGAGCTGTAGCGCTTTCGTGAATTCGCATCGGGACGTCCTCGCGTGTTATGGACGCACGGAGGCCGTTCGAAAAACCGATGAAAAGAAAACTCTGCACAAAAAACAAAACTAGGCGTAAAACGCGACGGCGACTGCCTATCCGCTCGCGTTCAGCCGTGGGCTCGTTCGATCGGACGGGTACCGGTTCCGTCCGGTTCCATTGCCGAGCTGGTGCACGACGAGGAATGTGGAAGGATTGCGGACTCACCTATATTTATGACATACATGGCTTGGGAGCGCTCGAGCCGCTGCGCGCGCTCCACGGCCGAGTACAGTCCGGAATCCACGTTAAACACTTTGCAAAACTGTAACACAAACGGTATCCACTGCGTCGAACGCGAGCATCTTATGTAGGCACTGGCACCGCCGACTCGCGGCGAGCGACGCACTGGCGCGACACTGAACGCGACTGGCGAGGACGGACCGCACGCGGGCTCCGGCTGTGGCCGACTGGCGGCGTGCGCGCGCGCCGCCCGAGCGAGCGCCTCGCTTCGTTCACCCGCAGCAGCTCAGCGCTCGAAGCGGCCGCGAGCGCTGAACGCGATGACGCAAATCAATATTTGCTAAAACGACGAAAATCTTGGCAATACCCACGACATGCGTGTGCGACGCGAAATGCAGTTTTCAAAGAATTCGCGTATATAAACAACATGCTCGAAAAAAAACTAACAATTTTCATATGTAGCAAGAAATAAAAACAATGAAGAATGGAACCACAGCTGGTATCAGTTCTCGTCCTGAACGCCCAGGTGACTTATGAAGTATATTATACGGATTTTTAAACATTCATTGTATGCTAATCAATAAAGTTTAAATCTACTTGTGCCGTGAATTTTGTTTCAATAAATAACGCTAAAGTGAACTCGTCATATTTTCCAAGGGCTTTTAATAACATCGAACATGTGATCGAAAGAGCCGAGTAGGCATAATTATAAATTGCAATAAAAATAATGCAATTAATTTTAATGTGCGTATGACACAACTAGTAGCAGTAAACAGAAACGATTTAGTAACAAATATGAAAACATTTCCACGACTGACGACGGCCAAGGTTCAGGGGTCAGGTACAGCAGCTGGTGGGAATATTTGTTAATTCTTGCTTCGTACGCACGTACTCTTTAGTCATATTATCTACCTACCTATTACTAGCGAAATGTAGGACGGGAATCGTACATGTTATTTTTTTTATGTTATGAGAGTAGCGAACGAGCTAGCAGCAGTCACGAGTGGCCGCTGCCGCCCATGGACATCTGCAACGGACCTCTAATAGGGCTGCAGGAATGGGACTGTTAGTATGAATTCAGTTAATAGGTGTTAATAAGAATTAGTTGGTGAGTCTTCGTTAGTAATAGGACTGCAGGAATGGGACTGTTAGTGATATTAGTCCAGTTATTGTTTGTTAGTGTAAGTGCAGTTAGTATTCGTTAGTATCTGCCCTATCAGAGGTCCGTCACAGATGCGTCGCTACTCTCGAGGACTGAAATGGTCGCCTCTGGTATACGCTAGCGCCATCTATGCATCTTTGACTAAAGGTGGCGATAGTTCAACTTGCAGCTTTACTTCACGTGCAGCGCCATCTGTTATCGAGTAATGGAAGTAGCTCTAATATAATCTTAAGATATCTAATCTATTTTTTTTATGCAGCGGTTCCCAAACTTTATAACGAGTTACCTTAAGTTGTCTCGACGCCCTTGGCTCTTTGGAATAGGCTACAATTTGTTATACTGGGTGAATAGGCGAAAAATTTGAATCGTCATAAAAATAAGCATAACATAAGCAATACAAAGACAATGACAAAGACGTTTATTAGCACAAATACGGGTATATATAAAGATGTTACAGAATTATTGGTTCGAGATATATTTTGCCTTTTACGGCGTACAAATTTTAGAGATGGAACAACTATTATTACTAATTTACTAACAAACAACAATTAACAATGGACAAATTATTATTACTAATTTATTTCGCTAAAATGTACACACATGTAGGATATTCAAAATAAACACAAAACCGTGACTCTGGTAGCCAAATAAGGTACGTTTGGTTTAGTTTTAAGAAAACAAACAGCTTGAGCGACTCCCTCGCGCACTTTGGGAGCCACTGTGTTCATGTTGTTGTACTTTTCTATGGTTATGTGAAGTTATTGAGCAGCTTTAAATTTAACTGTAATAAATGTTTAATGAGTTAATTGTATTGATAGGCTTTAATTTTTTGTGTCAATAAAGATTTCTTTATATTGTATATATTTTGTTTTATTTCGAAAACGGAGAGATATAATTTGGACTGTCGGTACAGTTTAGTTGTTGTGTGACCGGAAATCAGATGTCGAGGGTTCGATTCCCACTGAGAGTAATATGTTCTGATTAAAATATACAAGTACCAGCCGACCCGGCAAACGTTCTGCCATATAAATTATAACAGTATTTCTCTACTATATATACTATATAATGGATGTTGTTATACATATAAACCTTCCTCTTGAATCGCTCTATCTATTGAGAGAAACCGCATCGAAATCCGTTGCGTAGTTTTAAAGATCTAAGCGTACATAGGGACAGACAGCGGAAAGCGACTTTGTTTTATACTGTGTAGTGATTATGTCGTATATGTATGTTTATCAGCTGTCCCGTTACCATAACACATGCGTTCAATTGCCCAATTTGGAATCCGATAGCCGCGTCTTTAATTGTCCCCGGTTACTATTGACAATAATATAATGTATTACATAATAAAAACATTGACAAAAACCTCTATATACAACTAGCGCCATCTGTTGCTGAGTACTGTAAACTCAACGGATATTTGTATAATTGTTTTTTTTTTGATATGAGGAAAAAACCAGGGTCTTCCCCGTCGATATTGTTCAATGAAACAAAAGGAACATTCCGTGTTTCTCTCAATTTTTACCGAAATAAATCGCCATTCGCTTTAGGGCATATAAATATGGATCGTATCTGGAAAAATCCCTAAATGGTATTACTTTCATTAACATTTGGCTCAAGTGATAAGCTTCGCGCGACTTATCAATTTTGACAAAGACAGACGTTTATTTGTACAAATACGGGTACATATAAACATGTTACAGTTATATATAGTTCATCGGGGATAACGTAGGATTGTAACGGTGAAAGAATTGTTCAAATCGCTCCAGTAGTTTCAGAGGCTATTGAATGCGAACAGACAATCAAATCTTTATTTCTTTATCAATCTACATATGTACATAGCATCACAGGAGAACATAAGAATCATAAAAAAACATTGTACATAGCCGCTGCTTAATTCTCTCAATAATCTTTCCTCTTTATAAAATATGTTTAGATTCAAGATAACAAAACTGTAATATTATAGATATATTTATTTAGATAAAGACCATATCTAAATCATTTTCACAGCAAAAAAATCTTTAAAATCATAGAAATGTATGTAATGATATCCCTTATCGCAATTATCTTGACAGATTTCACAAAAGTTACTTGCACGATAACAATGACTTAATTATTTAATTTGCAGTTTACAGTTACTTAAGATATATATATCTTTTAACATGTTATATAGTACTATCTTTAGCCTCTGACTTGGCTCACATAAAAGTCGAATTCCCAAAAACCAATAAACACATAATTTTTATTATTAATCATGAATCTAAAATTTCACGCTTCAACTTCTAAACCGACAAATTTTCACACAATCTTGGTACATATATTTTTCTCCCTGAAGCGTGGAATTTCAAATATTCTTTCTTTAGTACCCACTTACGCTATATAAAAACAACAACAACATAACATCACGCCCGTCCCTAACGGGATAGACGAAGCACCGAAAGCCAAATATCCCTGTCCTTGCAAACTTATCTGTAAAATGTCAGTGAGTTAGTAAGACACTTTCTTGTTTATGTTCGGACATGTGGAAAGAATGGATGATGAAAGAATGACAAAGCAGATATACAATGCGAGTGTTGATGGATGTAGGC